>SNQJ01S0218097.1:0-15332 GCA_010110895.2 Picea sitchensis | reverse complement strand
GCCACAATCTAAACACTTGTTTTACAACCACAATCTAAACACTTGATCATCTGGAGCTCTCGAGTGGATCCATATCACAGCTATAGATGCGCAATATTTCGGTCACTCTCCCCACAACCAAATAAATAAATCCATGAAGAAATGCATGTTACGTGAGGCATTTTCCAATTTATGAAGCATAATATCTTCACTACGAGGCATCTTCCAATTTATGAAGCATAAGATCTTCACTTCTCTTCACTCCTCAATTAGTACAAGAACTTCTAGGGTAGAAACAAGCTCCATCTATTTAGCCATGGGAAAGTCTAGCTGAGATTTGGGGTGAGGGGCTAGTCTACTATAAAGTATTCGATTTTGCAAACTTTGTAAGTCAATTTTATTAGATAAGATTTTAATCCTAAAAACTGAAAATCGAACAAGAAAACAACAACTCATCACTTACTTGGTTTTTTTATGTTTGGTTCAGATCTTTTGCTTCATCTGCACTAACAACCTATCTACTCCAGCTCTTCTATAGCAAAGGATTTCAAATAACATCAAACTAAGGACGGAATGATGGAACCAACCATATTAGGATAATAATCTGATCCCTCCCATGCATTCGATAGTGAAGATCTTTCTCCCATATGGTACTAGAGATACCTACTCTAAGAATGAGATATTTTGGTTGCTTGCAAGTCTTCCATCTCCTTCGATTCAAACCTAACTCCCTCCCTCCCTCTAGATAAGTCGTCGATCAAATGCAACTGCAGGTACCTTTGCTTCATGTGTTGCTTCTTAGACTCGGTCAACTTCAATTGCCTCTTCCTCTCCTTCTACTACTTATGTTTTCTCTTGTGAAAACTTTGTATGCAATATGCATAAGCATGTGTGATGGTAAAACACCATACAATCTGTGGAGTTCCTCAACTCTTTTCTTTCTCACAGCACTAGGCCCCACGAAAATGGAATTCTCAAAAACTGTGAATAGTCCTTATACAGTGTCATTGTTGGCCATCATATTTAAATGATGTTAAATGCGTGTTTGAACTTATGCTTCACATTATACATGTAGAGTGAACATCTGAAACTTAAGTTTTCATAAATATTCAAATTAAGGTTTGCAATGGTAAATTCGCATAGGATCATCAAAACACAAGCCATCAGACCGGTAGAACACCATACAGTTTACAAAACGTGGCAAGCCAGTGCCAAAAAACATAGTCTCAGTCATAGTCAAGATGTGATAATTTAATGATGCCTAAAAAGTCTTTGCAAGAAAGCTTATTCCATCCACATTCCAAAGCATAGAGAAAAAATCCATGCTTCTACGAAAGAATCAGTGCAAGAGGGAGAGGAATCGTCTTCACATGTAGAAAAAAGAGTTGTGTAATGGACAATTTCCATGTATATTCCTCTGGTATTAAGGCTTTACGTAAAAGATTTTGAAGTCAAGCGAGTAATAGTAACCAAACAAGTTTCTCTTTTTCCAATTTCAGTGTTAATTAAGGAGGCATGGAATTTGATAGAACATAAGTTCTTCTAGTTTGACTCCATTTACATTTTATCGATTGGTGGTGTCTCTCTTTATCGAGGGATTTGTGATGTCTTCAATTATCGAACATTTATCAGTTTGTTATGTTATGTTTAGATAATTAGATAATTGTGCGGAATGGAGCTTATCCATCAAAACCACTGAAAGGCGTTGAATGGTGAATGCTTGTTGGTCCGCTTATGTATATTGTATACCCTCTACCTAGGCATATGTTCATTGGCTCATCCAACTCTAGGCTTTGGATTGACCAATGCCATCAACAAAATGTGTGAAAATGCAGTTTCACTTACCCAGTGCATTACACCGAGGAGCATTTAACGTTATGTTATCTTGCATTGAACTTAGACAACAAGGGATAAAATATCTTTATGTTACACATATTTTGCATAGCTTCGAATTTTCTCACATGGCAGGGACTACGATGCCATGCAACACTTGTTAAAAATAGTGATGTTATTTTCTTCATGGAAACTTATAGGACATAAGGTACGGATTTACAAAATTTTAGAAATGGAATTCAGATCACAGATCATAGGTATAATAGTAAAGGTTATGGTGATATTTCTTACATCTTCAAGAATTCGTTGAAAATTATTATTTATTTAGAAAATTTCAATTCCAATATTATATTTTTATAGAATTTTATTGAAGATAAAACAATTTTGTTTATTATTAAGAATTAATTGAAAATTATTATTTATTTAGAAAATTTCAATTCCAATATTATATTTTTATAGATTTATATTGAAGATAAAACAATTTTGTTTATTATTATTGAACATTTTTATTTCATTTTTATTCACCTTAATCTTGATGTATTTTTTGAAATGGTCTTATTGATAGTATTTTCCATATTATAGATGATACTTAATACATTTCAAACAATTAAATTCATATAAAAAATATACATAGTAATGATTATTTAAAGTCTTAACGTGGTTTATTGCAATTAAAACCAACCTAAATCCATCTTAACTATGGATCTATCGAGTGTTGAGAAGGATCAAATCCCTTGAGGTGCAAACATTTTCTCAAGTTTTGCAATCTAAAAAAAGTTTGCACCTCAAAATATTTGATCCTTCTCATCGCTTAATAGATCTTGAATTAACATGGATCTAAGATAGTACTTATATCAATAAACTTTTCTTAGTATATTATGTTATTTTAGTAAAACTCTAATGGTAAGAACAAAAGACAGAATCTGAAGTTCAATATTTCTTTAAGTGACTTTAAATTTATTATTATTATTATTATATAATTTATTTATTTTTTTAATTCAATTATAGCATCATCCTTATAATTTACATTGTTTTTTAATTGATTCAATTATCACATCTTTTAATAAGAACTTGATCAATTTGAATAAATACCATGACATAATAGTTATAAATTGTATGAGTGACTTGTAGTATTCCTTTTGTAAGTAATTTTATTGTTTTTTTTTTCGAAGGTGGAAACACCTATCATAACTTAGTTCATGGATACTATTCAATTATGGATAGTCATTACGGGATATTATTCATGGATGTGAGCTAACTCATCATTGTTCTTAAAACAAAATACACCTAAAATAATTGGTCAATGATCCATAAATAACTCCATTATTATAAATTATAACTCTTAATGATCCAGATTTAGGAGCAAAATGAACTGGTTAATAGATTGAATACAATAAACACAAAGATACAAAGAACAACATAGATATCCAGTGAACAATATCTTCTATTGAATAAATGAAATAGGTTGAAACTGTAAAATTGCATAATTGCAACAACTTGCTCAAACGGTGGTAGCTATCTCTGAGAAGGGATGTGGTTGCTACACGCATCCGTCTGAGCATAATGATTACAATGAGGCTCTAGAGGCCTTTTTAACATTACTCATGAATTCCAAAACCCTAAACATCCAAAAACCTAACCCTAGGAGGTGAAACGCCAAAATTCATGTGGGCCTCGATGGCTAAGTTGGTACCTCAACTTCCCGGGGTCATAAATTTTGCATACGAACTCTTTTTTAGGCACGTGATAGCCCGTTGGAAAGGTATTTTCGAGAAATACACATTACACCATCAAACTGTGTCTATGTTTATAGTTTGACTATGGAAATCCAAAAAAACATTTTTAGGGCCCCAAAACGGCCTTGGAAGTACATAAAGATGTTCTGAGATGAAAACATCCAAAATAAGTTAGTTGGATTAGGTGGGAGGCCACCAGTCTCCACCTAGAAGATGTGTAGAGATTCAGGGAACCCTGAAAGTGTAGAACCCACAATTACAAAGAAGTATAGAAGAACGTGTTAAACTAAAAACTATCAAGAGGAGCTAGTTGGAATAGGTGGGTGGCCACCAATATCCACCTGGATTAGTCATGCCCCCTTAGGAAGAAATGATATTCATTGTGTTGAGATCCCCCATCATGTGAGGAAACGTATGCTAAATTTGATTCCGGGTGAGACACTTGCCTTGGTGTAGGATCTACCCTACTTTGACAACCCGATAAATTTGGATCCTCTGCTGGCGATTTCCCTTGACGTGTGTGTCCACTATCTAATAAGTGGATGCATGTTCCATACAATCACGGTTGAGATATGTTGGTGTCAGTTGTTCTGTGATCTCTAAGGTGTCCAATAATGGTGGAAAATATGGTCGAACGAGGTCCACATTGAACACTGGGTGCAAGCCAAGGAAGGGTGGAGTGTTGAGCTCAAAAACATTGCTACCCACAACCTTGGTAATAGTGTAAGGCCCATATAAAAGTGGAAGGAGATTCTAATGGGGCCATGTAAGACACTCTTTTTGCAAATGTAACCAGACCTTGTCTCCCATCTGAAACAGGTGTGGTACCCTGTGTTGATCACGACGCTGCTTGTACTTAGCATTGGCTTTCTGCAAAATCTCATGGACCTGTTGGCAGATGTGTTGAATATTCTTAATGAATCTAGGGGATTTGTTGGTCTCAGACTGAACATGGAAAGAGTATTTCTGTGTGGTTGCAAAAGGTAGTGTAACATCAATGGGACCCAAGGGTTGGAATACCAACCCCACTTGAAATAGTCTATGGTTGGTGGAGCTATGGAGAGCCCTATTATTAATGTGTTGAACACAGGGGAGACTCTCATCCCATGTACATGGATGATTAGAGTTGTACATGCGGAGGATGTGCACAATCATCTGATTGACAACCTTTGTTTGTTCGTCAATTTGGGGATGGAAAGCAAAGGATTTAGTGATCGTGGTGTTCAACGGTGACCAGAGACACGACCAAAATGTGTTGAGGAACCTGTTGTCCCAGTTGGAGATGATGCTCTATGGTATACAAAAATGAACCCACACTCGTTCGAAGAAGAGATTTGAAATATTCGTCATTGTGATGTTCTTCTTGTGGGTTGTGAGGATGGCCATCTTCAAAAATCAATCAACTACCACAAATACACAATCATTGCCTTTCTTGGTGGATGAAAGGCTAGACAAGTAATCCATCAAGATGGATTCCCAAGGCTTCTAGAGAGTAGGAAGAGGGATCTATAAGCCTTTCTTCTTGATGGTTGGCTTGGAAATTCCATAGGTAATGCAAGATTTGATATACTTTCTCACATCCTATCGAAGTTTTGGCCAATAAAAATGTTTCTATCGAACCGACACAACTTTATCCACACCAAAATGTCCTTCTATCCAACTGTAGTGAGATTCCAAAATCATCTTTGCATGCTTTCTTATAGAAACAAAGATATGGCCCATATGGCATAATAGTTTTTCCTCAATGTGAAAATCGATGACATTCGCACATGTACCTAAGAGATGATAGGTGGTGGCGAAGTCTGGATATTTTTGATAAATTTGGGGCCACTCAGATGCCTCATTTCCACGGGAATGGAGGAGAGTAGTGAGTGACACCACGTGAGGTCAACTGAGGCAGTCAGTGACACGATTTGTGCTCCCTGTCTTATACTTGATGTTGATATGGAACTATTGCAGGTAGGTGGACTACTTTTGATGGCAGTCGTTCTGCAACTTCCCATGTGTCTGTATGAACATGGGAGGCTTGTGATCAATGTGGATTATTGTCTCCTTTCCCAGAATGTAATGTTTCCATTGACGACAAGATTGTACAATGGAATAAATTTCCTTGTCATAGGTGGGGTATTTCCAGACAGTATCTGAGAGTGTCTCACTATGGTATGCCATTAGATGACTATGATGAGTAAGAACTACACCTACAACATAGTCAGATGCATCAGTGTCAATATCGAAAGATTATTTCAGATCAGGCAAGGAGAGTACTAGAGCTAAGCATAAGCGATGCTTTAGATCATCAAATGATCGTTTTTATTCCTTCCCCCACGCGAAATTTTCACTGCCACCACCCTTGGTCACTTGGATGAGGGACCATGAAATATGGAAGAATCCCAACACGAACCGTCGGTAGATGTTTTCCATTCCCAAGAAGCTCCTAAGATCGGTTAGTGTGGTCGGGGCTGGCCAATCATAGATGACTTGGATATTAGCTATATCAACATGTACCTGATGTTCATCAACAATGTAGTCCAATTATTGAACCTTGTTCATGCCAACAAAGCATTTCTCCAAGTTGGCATATAGCTTGTGTTGTCGCAGAGTGCTCAAAACCTACTGAATATGGTGCATGTGCTCCTTCCAAGTTCTATTGAATATGAGGATGTCATCCAAATATACCACCACAAAAGAGTTGGTGAAGGATCTCAATACATCATCCATCAACCTCATGAAAGTGGTTGGTGCATTTGTTAAGACAAAGGTCATGAACGACCATTTGAGGAGACCTTCTTTAGATTTTAAAGTTTTATTCCATACGTTAGTTGGTTTGATGGGAACATGGTGGTAGCCAGAATTTAGGTCAATTTATTTTACGAACTTTCCCCCCTTGAGTTGGTCAAGAAGGTCATCAATTCTAGGAATTGGGTACATGTTCTTTACTGTGATTTTTTTTAATTCTCTATAATTAATGTAGATCTACCAGGTCCCGTCCTTCTTATGCACCAGTAGAACTAGGATTCCACAAGGGGAGGAGTTGGGTGTGATGTGCCCCTTTTGAAGAAGCTCTTGGATCTCATGCTTGATTTTGTCATTTTCTATCAGCGAGCGATGATAGATTGGTCCATTAGGCATAGTTTCACCAGGGGTTAGATCAATTGTATGCTTGAATTGGCAGTCCTTTGGTACTCCGATGGGTGGGGAGAATATGTCTATGTACTCTTCCATGATCCCGTCCACTTTCTCCTGTTGCATAGAGAAGCTCTATGTAGATGCCACGGATGTGGAAACGACCTTCTACTTCTATTGAGCATGTATCACAGAGAATACGAACTTCTCAGTCTGTGAAATGACCTTACTTCATTGCTTAGCAGAGATTAAATAAATAGCGGTAGGTGACACTACCTCTGGTATCCTGTACAATTTTCTACTAAAAGTAATAATAACACTAGGGGGTCTATACTCATACACAACATGATGCTTCCACAAATATGGTTGTCCTAAAAGAACATCAAAAAATTCAAGGGGGTTAATATCACACAATACCTCATCTTTGAAAGGCTTCATTCCGTAGGGAAGACGACATTTTTGGCTGACATGGAGATCTCTTCCTTGGCGAAGCCAATTGATGGTGTAGGGTTGTGGGTGTGGTGTAATTGGCAGCTCCATCTAGTTGATGAATTTTTTTGAGATCAGGTTCTTCTCACTACCGCTATCGACAATGAAATGAAGTGGAGCCCCCTTTACCCACATTTGTGAGTGAAAGAGGTGTTCCCCTTCCTCTAGTTCTTCTGGTTTGCTTGGATGGATTTTGGTGGTAGAGACAGTGGCACTGGGTTCAACATCGATAATCTGCTTCCCTCCTTCTGAATTTGATTCAAATTATGAATCGACCTCTGACTCAGAAGCCTTCAACTCGGCCATGGCTGACTTCTTGGAGCAACATTCTTCAGTGTTGTGACAAGGGATTTTATGGTATTAACACCATTTTCCCATGCCCTTCTTCGACTTCTCATTACCCTTATGTTTTTGTGGCTTGGACTGGTTATCCTGAAAGTGGAAATATTTTCTTTGTCCCTTGTTGTGTGGGTTGGGGCCACCTTTTCCCTGCTTCAGTTGTGAGAAGTTTGCGGATCCAAATTATCGCCTCTTCTGCTTAAATTTATACTCGATATTTACAACATATCTGTAAGTCATACCAAATGATGGGATGTCCATAAAATTTGTTTTTGTTTGAATCTATCTATGAAAACAACCACGGTATTTGAGCACCATATGTCGCTCAAATTATTTTATACCCAATTTGGTGTGTAGGGTATGGAAAATATTGGTGAAATACGGTACTGTCTGGTCCCTTTCCTGATGCAGGGTGGTCCATCTGGTGTACTGGTCTTCAGATTCCAACATGGTAGTATTGTTCTATAATGGAATCCTGGAAAGAATCTCATGTAGGGGCGACCACAAATATTGTAGATTCTTGTATGGCCCTTTGCTCAGAGTAAGTATCCCACTAGTCCTTAACATGGGGGATGGCCTTGAGGAGTGAAAAAGTAATTTTTTCCTTATCAGATTAATTATGGACCGAAAAATATCCTTCGAGAAAATTCAACCATTTATCTACATCATATGCATCTATCAATCCTTCAAATAATGGAATATCAAAATTTACCTATACCTTAAATGGGGTTGCATGGTGGCTTGATGAAGATGCTTCTCCTGTGGGAAGTTGCCGAAGGATCTATGCAAAGTTGTCCATTAGTTCGTTCCTTTGTTGTGTGTTAGCACCAGGAGTCACCTCTTAATTGAATCAGAGGTAATCCTGATACCCATCAATTATGTCACAGTGAAATGATTTAATGGTGGTCTGATGGATGCAGACTCGTGATATATCGTTTTAACTCAAAAAACTGGGCAGTTGTGCACAGATAAATGGGTTATTGATATAACTTCAATCAGTAAGTTGGTATAGTGGTGAATAGGTGGAAGAACGGGACATAAATGTGAAGGTCTTCTATGAACATCCAGTCTTCCAGCAGCCTTAGGAAGAAAAGATTCAGATACAAGATCCTCCCGGATCTAAAAACTTCAGGAAACTGAAAACGTTGTAGCAGCAATGCAATCAAACCTACATTACACAACAGACCCAACAAATCGACTGGATCATCCATGCTCGAGCTTCCAGTATCAGAGGCCAAAACAAATGGGGAATAAAACTAACTAGTATTAAACAAGAAGTCTCAAAATACCATACATAACTAGAGAACCAAGAACTTTTATAAAACATTACATGCGGGAGCTCAACTCTACCATCGACACAAAACAAATATGAGGAAGACTCCTATATACTCAGAGGAAAACAAAAGAAGCGTGCTCAAGTATTTGCATTGAACTCATTACATCTGTATGCTTCCTGACAAACTGTGCATGCAGTCTATGATTAGACGTGATCTTCAGTCAGACGCGATCGCACTCCAGAACGGGCCTGCTGATGAGTTGACTAGATGACAGTCCTTTCCTGGGCTTTCCATTTATGGTGGAAATGATGTTCAACCACCACTACCTATTTTATTAACTACTTCATCGGGATCGGGGAGGCTCAAGCCAACCTTGTACCTGTAGGACATGGAGGCCTCTCATTGGTCGTTGGATACTTCATTAGACTCTGCAGGGGGACCCAGTTAGTGGGTGTGTATGTTGATGAGGAACAGTTGGAAAGGTGATGGGTGAAAATTCAATGGGCTATGGCGCATACTCGATGACCCAATGGGGAATGCAACGCTAAGCTGATTTGATGCGGGGAGGTGACCTGGCGGTGAAAGGAGGGATCAAGTGGTCGCATGAGGTGGAGTCGACTAGTTGAAGAATACGTCATGGGAGACAGATGGAGGGAGGCGAGAGGAGGGAGAGAAAGGATATGTGACATGGAGGTGAGTGGAAAACACATGGCGAAAAGTGAGAGGATAAAGTGTGAAGGTGGGAAAGTGAGTGGAGGACAGGTGTGTGGCAGCGAAAAGTGGAGGGGACGTGGGAGATGCAACAGGTGTCGGTAGGAGGGAAAGAGGTAAGGGAGAGCAGTAAGTAGGCTATTTTTGGGGTCTAGTAAGCAGTTTGGAGCAGGAGGGGGGGGGTGTCGGAATTGACGAGAACGTGCCATGATAATGGGGGGGCCAGNCCCCCCCCCCTTTGTTGAAGGCATAATTTCCCGGGGAGGGGGGCGGAGTCCAATATGGACCACACACTGTATATCTTGGCACACAGATCTCAGCTGCCCAGATCTATGTGTCGATTAGCAAAATCACGCCCAGGTCCAAAAAATTAAGATATCGTGATTTTGTGGCCTTTTTGCCCCTTTTATTCATTTCTTTCACCAAGGGGCCAACTTCTTAGGAAAAACACCCCTTTACAAATTAATGTGATAACATTAGGCTCCATGGGGGATAGCTTGCTCCCTGTGAGATGCCAAGAAATCTTATGTGGCTCCAGTGCCTTACTTTTGGGTTATGGTGTCACCTAAGAAACTAAAAACAAAAGAAAAACAATATTTACAAAGACATGGGAACCATCCATGGCTCAAATAAGGAAGTTCTTGAGAAAATTCCCATTTACAGGGCCACCAAAAAATTGATCTCCCTCCAAATTTTGCAACCTGTATGTATTATTTGGATATATCTCAGATATTTTGAAGGGCCCAATCCAAAGGGCCTCAAACTTCTTATGCTTTCCTCTGTCCTGCTTTGGCACATCCCATTTAAGTAATAGATTTCCCAGATGGAAATCCTCCTTACTGTTCTTCCTGTCAAAGGCATGCTTGATTCTCCATTGACGTTCATGTGCTCTGTCTATCATCTGTTTTCTAGTCTGTTGCACTTCTACTAGATGATGTATCCTTCTAATCATATCATCAGGCTCTTCTTGATAGTCTTGGAAGAATTTTTCCACGGGCAGGGTGAGATGAGAAGGGAAAATGGCTTCAACACCATACACAAGCTGAAAAGGAGAGACACCAAGAGACCTCTTTGTTGTCACCCTATCAGCCCACAGAGAAAATTTGAGCTTTGAATACCATGCCTTCTTATTATCCTCTAAGAGTGTTTTAATGATCTTGATCAGACTTTTGTTAGAGGACTATGCCATTCCATTCCCTTGTGCATAGTAAGGGTTAGAGTGGATCAATGAAATTCCTAACTACTCACAAAACTTAATCAATGGTTCGACCTTCAAGGATCCATCGTTATCAGTGATGATTTTGTTCGGACATCCAAACCTTTCCATAATATATTCAAGAAAACCAATGATGACTTTGTGAGAAGTGCTCCTCGTGGGGATAGATTCTATCCACTTGGTGAAATAGGCTATCGCAGTTAATATCCACCTATGTTGACCACTTGAAGCAGGATGAATTTCCCCAATAAATTCTAGGCCCCATTGTTGAAAGGTTCCAAAAGCTACTACAGGCTTCAAAGGCAGAGACTTGAGTTGTTTCTTCCCAGAGAATTTCTGACATTTGATACAAGCTCTTACCTTCGCACAGACATCAGTGAATAGAGTAGGCATGTAGTACCCATCCCTGAGAATTTTATAGGATGTGGTCCTCCAGAAATGATGTCCCCCACACAGGCTTCTATGGAAATCAAACATAATATTTTGGGTCTCGTGTGTATCCAAACATCTTAGAAGCACACCTAGAGGGTCTTTCCAATACAAGACCTGGTCAATAAGGAAATATCTAATTGCTTTGAGCTTTAAATCTCTTGCCTTTCTTTTCCCCATGCTATCATGGGGCTTTAGCTCTCGTAGAGAAATATAATGTCTTTGTACCAAATGTATTCTTCCAATGAAGGGTTGTCCTGAGAATTTTTATCAGACAATATTACTTGCTGATTTTCTGAGCAAACATTGATGAAGTTAACCCCCAAATCTTTACTATTAGATTCAGCCAACAGCTTGTCTAAACCTTGACCTTTAACTAGCTTGGTGGGATTTATTTCTAGATCAAAATCAAGGATTTTGGCAATCTTTTTTCTCCTTCTCCCATCTATGTCCAGCTAAATAAGAATGTCCTTCACAGAAGTTGAAGGGACATATGCAATGATTTTTGAATGAAAAACCTAGACTCTGAAAGCTATGAGATATTTCACTAAGGCATAGGCATGTTACTCCATGATACCATATTTTACCTCGGTGTCCCTCAGTGCTCTGCTGAAAAAGGAAATAGGTTGCTCCAGCCCTTCAACATTTTTCTGTAACAAAACCACTGCCAATGTATCAAAAGAAGCAAAGGAAAAAATCAGGAAATCCTTGGAATAATCGGGACTGATTAGCACAGACGCTTCATTCAATGCCTTTTTAATTTGGTCAAAGGATTCTCTGGGCTCAAAAATCCACTTTACTTCATTCCCCTTCTTGAGCATGGCTATGATATGCTTCACCAATTCAACAAAATTTAAAACAAACCTTCTTAAAAAATTAATTTTGCCCACGAAATACTGAACTTCCTTCCTGGATCTGGGAAGTGACAAGGTTCGAATAGCTTCTACCCTGCTTGAATAAATTCTAACCCCATGAGATGATACTATGTTCCCCAACAATTTTCCCTCTTGCATGGAAAACAATGACTTTTTTGGATTTAGGGAGAGACCAAACCGTCTGCATTACAAGAAGACATTTCTCAGATGTTGACAATGCTCTTTATCAAATCTAGAAAACACAGTTATGTCTTCCAGATAGATGACCACAAATTTATCTTTTTCCACAATGAAGGCTATGTCCATGGCTCACTGAAAGGTTTCCCCTGCGTTCATCAATCCAAAGGGAATTTTGGCTTACATAAATGTTCCCCAAGGGGTGGTGAAGGTTGTATTTTCTCTTTCTTCAAGATGGATGGAGATCTGATTGTAGCCATAAAATCCATCAATCATGGAAATCCTGGATGCACATGTCACCCTTTGCAATATGTGTTCCATATTTGGAAAAGGGTAGTTGTCCTTCTTTGAGCTCCTGTTCAAGTTTTTGAAATCGACACAAAGTCTGATTTCTCCATTATTTTTCCTCACCGAGACTAGGTTGGCCACCCATTCAGAATATCTTAAGGGGACAATGATTTGGGCATCCAACAACTTCTTTACCTCCCTTTCCATAATAGGCAGCCGCATAGGATTTATTTGTCTTATTTTCTACCTAAATGGCTTGACCTCCTCTTTCAATGGGATCTTGTGTTCAATGACACTTTATTTCATATGTTCCAAGGTCTTCGTATGTCCAAGAAAACACATCAGAAAATTCTTTTAATAACTCAATATATTTGGCCATCTTCTCTCTTGACATACTACTTGATAATTTGACAAATCTTGGATCCTTCTCTATGCCAGTATTGCACTCAGCCACATCAACATCATCATTTGAGATTTTACGCTTCACTGTCACATCGTTTCTGACCAAAATCCTTTCCAAAGGAACTAGTCCCTTTGGGATGCGATTGTTGGGTAGCTGGACAATGTGATGATCAACAATCGTTTTCAAGAAAACATTAGGATGAGGCTCTATTTCAAAGTCAGAATCTTGATCAATATGCAATACAAGAAAACTCCTCAACAGTTTCCAAGAATCTTTTGATTTCAAGATCATCCTCAAACACTCTCCAATGCTTGACATTGTCAGGTATAGAGGGTTTATATTTCACTTCTACATCATACCTGATTTTAGGTGGCAGAGGGACTTTAAAATTGCTTGCTGAAATATCCAGAGAATCGGCCATGACATTATTTTCCCTTGGAATAAATGAAATGTTGAAAGCCGAAAAAACTGTCAATGAGGTCCCATACTTCATTTTTGTAACTTCTGATACGAGGGTGTTTGGGCTGATAAATATTTATGATCTACTGGACAATGAACTTAGCATCCCCAAACACTAATATATCTTCAATTCCCATGTCCTTTGTAGCCCTTAAACCCAAAACGAGAGCTTCATACTCTCCCATATTATTGGTAATTTCAAATTCTACTTTGTATGACAGAGATATGGTTTCCTGAGCAGGGCAAACAAAAACTACTCAAGAACCAACACCTTCTCTAGAAGAAGCTCCATCAAAGAAAATTTTCCAAACAAGGGTAATTGGAGGGGAATCTTCATAGAGAGTAATGGAATTTCTGATCTCAAGAGGAGGTTCAGGGGTATCAGTGAGCTGCAATAAGATAGATCCCAAATCAGTATCAAGGGAAAAGATAGGATGATTGGTGAGGTTTGCTTCATCACTCATAATGTAGTCTAACTGAGCCTCTCTGTATAGTATTCTATGCTCCCCTCCAAATACAGGAATGGTATCATATGTGAGGTCCATCTGCAAGGTTCCCCCAAGTATTTTTATCCAAGATATTGACAAGAGCATGCCAAAATTGGGAGGAACATCATCCACCATGATATCCATGACCACACTCTTCATGGGAAGTTGAAACAAGGTCACAACTAGATCTTTGATGACTCCAAGACATTGCACTCTCCTTGAATCAAAATAACACAAATCATGATAAGATTCTCTGATTTCTAATCCGAGTTCTTCCATGACAATTTTGGGCATGAGATTATGAGATGCCCCTGAGTCCATCAAACAATTATGCAATACATTATCATGTATGTTCAGTGATGTGTAGAAGGGAGGGGATGAATCATGTCTGTATTCTACCATAGGACCTAATATGACTATTGACATTTTGTCTTGGAGGTTTACTGAGTCTGTGGAATGACATGGTGGTTCGGGCTGCAACATCTTAGAGAGGGACCTTTTAAAGTCTTCGTGCTTGACTAGCTCTGAAAGGGGGACAAGGTTTCTGATCTTATAAATTTCATGCTCAAAGCTAAAGGAGGAAGAGGGATTCATAATCTCTCTTACCTCTAGGACAAGGTCTTTGGCTATTGGTGGAGGATTCTGAGCATTCTTTTCTTTGTTGTTGTTTGTTGCATCTTTAGTAGGCTTCTCTACTCTGGAGGGTTGATCAGGGATGTCAGACTTCCCTTCCTTATTCTTAGACTAGAGGTTATATTTATTGGGACTACTATTGGATTTCTCCCCCTTACAACTCATTTATTTGGTTGTCTAAGAGAGACTCCCCATATGTAGATTGAGTCAAGTGAGGGAATGGGGAGGTGTCTACAAGACAATGGATTTCAAGATCTAGCTCTTCCTCCTCTCCTTCTTCTTCAACAACTAGGTTATTTTGAAGAGGGGTTTGGATTTTTTGATCATCCCTTTCTCGGATTTTGGGTTCTCTTGGGAGAATCTGAGGGGCAATATTAATTTGTCTTCTAAAATTGCCTTTGTTATAAGCATTTTGGGCACTTTTATAACCTTTCTTCCCTTCGAATTTCATTTTCTCCATTTTTGCAGAAAGGGATTTCACCATCTTGGTCAATTCATCCACTTGAGGATGGGATGCAGAAGAACTAGAGGTTGAGGCATCATATCTCCCTCTTCCTTCGTCTCTGTCATCTTTGTTCCTAAGTCTGTCAACTGCCAATACATTGGATTGTACTTCCAGGGCTACGTCTTGCATATGAGATAGGGAAGTAGCTCTTCTTTCTCTGAGTAGGAGGCAGAAGTTAGGGTCAAAAGAACCAACATAAGTAATTTTGGTAGAGGCTTCAGTAGGATTTATCTCGGCAGGGATTTTATTGTACATCTTGTTGAATCTTTTGGAGAAATTAGAGACATATTCTCCCTCTTTCCTCTTCAGGGATCCAAACTCTGTGATATAATACACAAAGTCTTTTTTATCCCCCCACTGTCTCAAGAAGCC
>SNQJ01S0218096.1:0-15332 GCA_010110895.2 Picea sitchensis | reverse complement strand
GAAAGGGAACCTGTCTGCATGATAGAATAAGAACATATAAACCAAAATTGAAGAATATTTGAACATCCCTTTAGTTGGAAACTTAAGGAATTGTTCATGAATGATGTCAGCCAAAAATTGACTAAAATTGAACTTCAAAACAACCTTTTCTTATGTAGAGAAAATGGACAGAAAACCTATAATAGGTTCATCTGCCCATTCATCGGAGTAATAAACTAACAGAGATGAGAGCATGGAGATAATTTGGTTATCTTTCACTGTGAAAATAGTAGAAGGGTATGGTGGATTTTTCTTAGGTAATTGGGCATCTTCACGGAGGAAAATCTAAAAAATTAGGGCTCTCTAGGGAAAGGTTAATTTCTGGTATAATTCATTTAGGGCTTTGACAAAGAAAGGGGTGGTGGAGTCACTTTGAGGGATATATAGCATTTGGTCAATGGTCTCAGGGGTAACTGTGATAAGAATTTCACCAGTGGGAGAAGCAATGGCTCTTTGATTTGGCAGATAATTAGCTTGGCATTTGAGGATGAACTCAGGGAAAGGGTAAGTTTGGGGAAACATGTAGAGGGGAAAATTGGACCGCAAGAGTCCAATTTTGTCACTCTGGTCAAGGAAAATATCCTTCAGCCAATAGTGTAATTCGAAAAAATCAAATTCACACTTCGGCTCTGCAATTTTATAGTCTATGTCTGCCAGAGGAATGTGGTCGAGGTCGATTAGAAGGGGAATCATTGGGTTTTCAGAGGTGTCGACAAACTTTTTTGAGGGGCCATAACTGACAAATTTATAATAGAATGAGTTGGCAAGTCTGAAATTACTGGGAAAATAGCTCGCATATTGAAGGTAAGGGATGGCAGTGGTAGTTTGATAGCTAGCTCGGTGCGGTCTTCACGGGTTCTTTGTAATATTCCAGATATAAAAAGTAAGAAAAACATAAACAAATATTGATTGATGGTGGCAATATTGGCACTGAGTTGTCGCACTTCTTGTTGGTTTTATGTGAAATTAGAGTGCAAGGTAGTGAAGTGAGCTTCCAAGTCTTAGCTATGGGTATGGGACATGATGATGAGGGAACACGAAAAGTGGCCGATGGGACCACACAAAAAATGGGTTATGGGTGAATTGTATCACAACGATCAAGGCAACAAGTGGAATCCAATGGGGTAAATCCCAAATAAGGGTGTTGGAAGGGGGTCGGGTCCACAAGAAAAAAAAATTGCTAAAAAATGATAGGTATGACTGCGATAAGGGTTGTTGGCCCTTGACCAAGTTTTGAGGATCCTTGGTCATGTTTGACCTATTTTGCGACTTCAACAGGCTGTCGAAGGCAGAGCGCAAGTCAAAGCAGAGATCGCGGGATCTCGGCCCCTTGTTTAGGGATTTTTGGTTTTTGGGCTTATGTAACGGGTATGGGGAGGTTGGCCCATGGGTTTACCCATGTGTAGGCCCTTTTTGTAATATATAAATAGAAGTCTAGGCAATGTAAGAAGGGAGAGGCTTGGTACCTAGCCAAGCGCTAAGTGGAAATTGTAAATGCTTTGTGCATGCTATGTTGAGAACTTGCAGAGCTAAGTACAAGTGACTGTAAGAGACTGTGAAAAGGATTTGTGATGTAATCTAGCTCAAGGAAGGAGGATCTAGCGGAGTGCGCGCAGATCTCATGTCTTATGCGGAGTAGAATCTTGTGGCTTTGTGCATGTAGAAGATTGACAGAAGATAATAAAAGATAAGAAGAGTTGGTGGACGTAGCCCCAGGCTGGGGGTGAACCACGTATATCCCATGTTGCTATGATTTGTGCAATGTATTGATGTGTTTATTTGTTTACTTGCTTATTGCTTTGGTATAGATGAATGATAGATAGATATGTTGATGCTTTGTGCTTAATAATATGAATGAATGCTAGATCTAATCTATGTGAATGTGCTTAGTACTTGGATATACTAGATCTGGGTGAATACTGCGCTGATCTCTTGTTAGGATTTATCTATGTTGTGAGTTAAGGCTGAATACTAATGATTTATAATTGCCAAGTGCTTTGTTAAGGTGTTACAAACACATATCTGTGTCTCAGCTAAGGTTGCAGACACTAGAGTCCTGCAACCACCCCTTCCTCTACCTCGGGTGAGACTGCATCTGCTTCCCAGGTGTTGTCGAAAGGACCGATAGTTAGGGTTTTGTTGGTGTGATGTTGAAGCGTTGAACCCTGGGTCCTCCTCTATGCCAACAAATGGTTCTGTTGCCGGAACCTGAAACTATGATTGTTGGGAACTGAAGAAAAGAGAAAGCTTTGTGTGTAGATTTGTTTCCCTACTGCGCAGTATTTGACTTGTGAAGCTCTGTTCTAAGAGGAGAAGTCAGATCTGAAGAAAAGAGGTAAGATACTGAAGCTTTGTGCTCTGATAAAGGTAAGAACAATGAAAAGTTTTGATTGAAAAGGTAAGATAAGTGGAAATTTTTATTTCGAAAGTATGAATCTAGGTATGTTTGATCAATTTTCTCCTAGCCTGAAAACTAGGGCACAATTAGAAGAAAGAATATTTGATATGAGTAGATCTGATAGAAAGAATGGAAGGTATGTTATTCCTATGCATAGAAAGAATGTTTGGACTAACAAATGGATGCAGGATCCTAGAAAAAAAAAATTGCAGGTTAGTTATTGCGATCCTAGTGCGCAGTACAGGAAAGGTTGGGGATCATTTAAGAGAAAGCGAGGATTAATTCTTTGTTACAGTTGCAGAAGACCAGGACATCTTGCTAAGGAATGCCATGATAGAATACCTAGTTGTCTTTGTTGTAAAGCTATGGAACATGAAGTTTTGGATTGCTCTAGAATGATTGCTAAGGTTGAAAGGATGAATATGAGATCAGAAAAACCTGAGGAAGATCAAGAAAAAAAGACCATGGCAGAACCCCGGAAAGAATTAGAGAATATATTACTACGAATGAAAGAAACCTTGCATGGTCATAGAAATTTCAACTTATCAGAGAGCTTCAAAGAAAAAGTGTGCATAGAAACAAGAATAGGAGACTTCGACATTGATTGTGTTCTGGATGAGGAAACACAGGTGAATATCATGATAGAAAGAACCTGGGAAATTTTAGGAAATCCTGCTATGATTCCTTCATTGGGAGGAGTAGGATTATTTAGAGGAAATTTGATAACGCTATGTGGAAGACTCACCTAGATATCTATGAGTGCTCATGGAACTTCAACAGAGGAAGATTTTGAGGTTGTTAAATTTATTGAGAACAATGCCCCATTTGCTATGTTACTAGGAAAAACCTGGATTGAGAAGGATCATGCCAGAAGAAAAGAAGAAACAAGAATTAAAAGATTTCATGACTAGGAGGATAGCGCACTTGATTGAAGAATAGGAGAACATAGTGAAGTTATTTAGAACCAGAAACTTGGATGTTGAAGTTGAAAGAACACAAGAAGACTCACAGAAGAGTGGAGCACCTACCCCAGACAAAGAAGAAGTATTGCCCTTAAACCCTATGAAAGAATCTCAACAGCGTGAAGTTACTATACCGAAAGAAGATAAGAATTAGAATGGAAAGAGGAATACCAAGACGAAGATCACATGGAAGAAGGCTAGAAAGCTTAGTAAGAAGAGAGAAAAGATAGAAAAAATGTAGAAGGTTTCAGAGAGGACTTTGCATAAGGAAGGCTTGCAAAATTGGAACTTCGTCGGGATATCAAAACAACAAAACATGGCACTTCGCCATGGCGAAGCAATATAACCGTTTGAGGCCTTATGACCATTAGACTGATGCTCCCACACGATTAGAACAATAGTTATGACCGGAAAGCTCGTCTTCAGACCGTTGGGACCATGCCACAATGGACAGAACTGCATTGATGAAGGCTTATCACCCGTTAGAGAGATTTGTTACCTCACTGTCTACTTAGTCCATCGACTGTTGCACCAAGAACACTTTTTCAAATTGTATCCGCACCAACGAGAGAACTCATTGCTACTGTGCCATGTTTACTGATATTTCACCACCTATTATATTGAATTGATCATTCATTCATCGACCTAAGTTATCCGATCGAGAGCATGTATTTCAGAAGAACTCAGCGCAGCTAAAAAGTGTGTAGAAGAAGTCTTAATCGATCTAATGGCTGAAAAAGTAATGTCTGTAGGGATTCAATATTCATCGACGAGAGGAGTGCAAGCCTCCCCATCGACTGCTCGCAGATCTAGACCATCCCGAGTTGCAGCCGAGAAAAGAACCAAGCATCAATATGACTTGGCGAATGCAAAGTTAATCCCAACTATCCTGCCTGACTACATCCCACCTTTGGCTGGCACGATGAGTCGTGACAGTGTCCCCAGAGACTTTGATTATACATTGGTTACTACGTACCTCCCGAAGGGGATACGTGTAGTTAGAACACATCAGGATAAGATCGCGACATTAAAATTCAGCGACTTCAACCTAGGGGACCGCAAGAACCACAGTATGCTCTCCCCTCACATGTACTTGACTAGGACGAAGGGGAAGAACTCGAGGATAATCTCCCAACCATGGACTATGAACCTCGCGCAGTCCACCATATTGAATGTGATGAAGATCCCACATTTTGGAAGGCACCAGGAGGTTAACGCGTGTGTTAAGATCATGCTATCGTGCTACCATGGCGGTTATCTATGGCTAGACAGACGTATCACAGTCGATCCTACGTTGATCCATAGGATCACCGGATTGAGCATGTAGGGACCTGACCCACAAGAATTCTACCAAGGGAAGATTATAGATCGCACCCTGGCATAGAGGATTAAGGATACCTATGGCGATGTAGAAAAAGGGACGTGAGGCTACAAGTCAGCTTCCATCGAGAATGGCGCAGTGCGCTTGGCCTGCCAGCTGATCGCAGGAAATATAGTGAGAAAGAACAGACCTACGCAGGTCACGAGGTTCCTTGTTGACCTTGCCGGAAAATGCATAGAAAGACTCTGAATGAACTAGGGAAATACTTAGTCAGCCAACTTGAATTGGATTTTCGTGAAGCTCAGGATCAGAGCTATGAGTTCCATTTCAGCTGGCTATTGATCCTCATAGAATTTACTGCCTCAGAGATGCCAGAAGGTGCGACCTTCCTAGACATTGAGCCATTCGAGCCACTAGCTGCAAAGTTTTCCACACTCTGGTAATTGAGTGATATGGGAAAATAGTGGTAGTCGAACGTGGTATTCCACGCATTCTATCTCCAATTAAAGAGGGCTATTGGGGTTGTCCCTTGTATGATGTCGAACACCTTGAATCGGTTCAGACCCCTCATGAAGTTTCGCATAGATCCACACTTTATTTATATCACTTTGCATGCAGACGAACATAAAGAAGAGCTTCAATCATACTATAATCTCACAGAGGAGGACCTCAAAGAGATAACTAAGGACTGATCTACAGAGTTCCTTATCCCTACTGACCTCGTAGAAATTTCTGATCCTGAAATAATTGGTAGCTGAGAGGCCACTCATGAAGAACATGATACTACTGGACCTAGTAAAAGGAAGAAGACATAAGAGGTACAAAACCTGAGCAGTGCATCAGAAAAAACTGCTTTAGAATCACCTGGACGAGGAAATAATGACGAAGTAGATAAAGAAGAAACCAAAGGAAAATAAGACCAGTAGAAGCCAAGCGAAGTAACACCGCCTAGGGATCCCGTGGATGAGGCATATCCCTCTAAGAAAAGAAAGGTTTCCCCCATGAAACCTACCTCGAGGAAGAAATCCAGAGCTAGTAATACCAAGTTGCAAACTGTTCTCACGTTCGATGACTTCGACTTCATCATCGTAGTCGTATCAGACGCTTCGCAAGATATTATGCAAAATACAAAAGCCAAGAAAGAAACCATGTATGAAAAAAATGAGACGGAACTAAGAGGGGTACAACAGGCCCTTCACTCAAGTTGCACAGTATCCACTGCGCCCTCGCCATCAGAAGAACCAAAGTTGGGCGATGAACCTACCCAACTCCGCAGAATAGATGATGTGACTGAAGCTTGCCTTCATCGAGCGCAAGAAGAGAAAGAACATGCCATGGTGGCCCTGGAGGAAGCACAATAGGAAATGGTAGAGCAACATTGAGTTACGCGGGAGGAGAAGGATGACCTCCACACCAAGTTCGAAGAGGAGAGAGAACAGATCCAGCAAGAGAACTAGCAGTTGCTCGTAGAGCAGCTCGGAATCAAAGAAGCAGTCAACTGATCACTTCACTTTGTGAAAAGATTAGAGCAAAAGGCAGAAGAACCAGTGGAGAATCAAGTAGCACAGCTTGCGAAATCTATCCAGCAGCTTCAATAGAGAATCATAGACCTAGAGCTACAAGCAGTACCAGGAACCCCGTAGGACGTGTGAGACCAAATAGAATATATTGCTCGGAGCGCAGTTGAGAGGATCAAAGCATTCGCTCTAGAATGTAAATAGCTTACAGTGTAAGTGCACAAACCTATGAGCGACTTACTAAAGACCCTGAACTAAAGGCACTGGAGTCACAACTCCAGGAGGAAAACCAACAAGCAACAATAGTACAGGCGCAGTTGAAGCTCATGTCAGCAGTTGAAGGATGAAGCGATCCCAGGAACAACACATTGTTCTACAACAGGTCAACACCATATAGATCAAAGTCATGGAAGTGACTCAGAGGATCCAACCAGTCCAGGACGAAGCGTGCCAACTGTTTGAGGAGATTGAAGGCCGAGGAGTAGAGCTGGAACAAGTAGTCACTTCAGTCAAACAACGCTTAGAGGGAGTTGTCAATGAAGCATTTATCCAAGAGTTCATCGAGCAGGAGGCCTTGGCACAACAACAAGTCGAAGCAACTCGAGCCAAGCTCGAGGATTTTCAAGGCGAGCTACCAAGACTAGAGTGACTCGGGACAAGTCGCATGTAATTTTTGGGGGTTTGTTGGCCCTTGACCAAGTTTTGATGATCCTTGGTCATGTTTGACCTATTTTGGGATTTCGACAGGCAGTTGAAGGCGGAGCGCAAGTTGAAGTGGAGATTGTGGGATCTCTTCCCCTTGTTTAGGGATTTTTGGTTTTTGGGCTTATGTAACGGGTATGGGGAGTTCGGCCCATGGGTTTACCCATGCTTAGGCCCTTTTTGTAATATATAAATAGAATTATAGGCGATGTAAGAAGGGAGAGGCTTGGTACCTAGCCAAGTGCTAAGTGAAAATTGTAAATTCTTTGTGCATGCTATGTTGAGAACTTGCAGAGCTAAGTGAAAGTGATTGTAAGAGACTGTGAAAAGGCTTTGTGCTATAATCTAGCTCGGGGAAGGAGGATCTAGCGAAGTGTGCTCAGATATCATGTCCTATGCGGAGTAGGATCTTGTGGCTCAATGCATGTAGAAGATTGACAGAAGATAATAAAAGAGAAGAAGAGTTGGTGGATGTAGCCTTAGGCTGGGGGTGAACCACGTATATCCTATGTTGTTATGATTTGTGCGACGTATTGATGTGTTTATGTGTTTAATTTCTTAATGCTTTGGCATAGATGAATGATAGATAGATCTTGTGATGCTTATCTATGTGAATGTGCTTAGTACTTGGATATACTAGATCTTTGTGAATACTGCGTTGATCTCTTGGTAGGATTTATTTGCGCTATGAGTTAAGTTTGAATACTAATGATCTATAACTGCTAAGTGTTCCGTTAAGGTGTTACAATCATAGATCTGTGTCCTGGCTAAGGTTGAAAACACTGGAGTTCTGCAACCACCCCTTCCTCTACCTTGGGTGAGATTGCATTTTCTTCGCAGGTGTTTCCGAAAGGGTCAATAGTTAGGGTTTTGTTGGTGTGTTGAACCCTGGGTATGCCCCTATGCCAACAAGGGTGAAGAGAGAAATCCAACAGAATGAGTCTCAAATAATGGTGCACCATAATAGATCTTGTTTGTTTTGTTTTTGTTTTTGTCCCAAGGGTTAGGTATTCAAGGGTTCTACAGACAAGGGTTTTCCCCATGTTATAGCTCTTTGATATACGTGCGGGGTCCAACAGTAGTACTCGTCCCAATATCTTAGGGCACCAACTAAAGAGGCTAGACCGTGCCCTTAGTCGTACAACCCGACTACCCAGGTACTAGAGAGTATCTTCTCGAGTGTTGTTATCGGTGGCACTATAGTAGTCAAGCGACCAATCAATTTATCTATGGAGGGCTTCAAGAGATCTAGGTCGATCTGTATACAGGTGGTGTCTGATGCGCTACCACTCGAAGGGGTTCCAATAGGGGTTACAAGGGTGGCCAACAGATGTGCGCTTAAGTACCACTTGTATTTCCTGTGTGTACAAAACCCCGACCATGGGTTTATGTGTGTAACGATAGATCTTTGTAGCTTAAAGACATCGGAATACATCTTTACCCTGAAAAAAATTAACCCACAGTTTTGTACCGAGGAAGGTGTTCTGATACCACTTGTAATACTCCATATATAAAAAGTATGCAGAACATAAATAAATGGCTAGAAATGGCAGATGAACAACAATATAACCAAAACAACACCACAATAATACCAAAATGATGCTAGAATAATACTAGAAATAACACTTTGATTACTAAGATAAATTTTCACTTGCCTCTTCGAGGGGGCAACCTCCACCAGAGCAGAGCTCTATTACAATAATATCCAAGACAAAAGTTCTCATACCCTCGACTCTTACGTATACTAAATATGTTTATCAAAAGAACCATCTAGAGGAAGATCCTTCTAGCAGCGAAAGCTTCTATTAGGTCTTCTTACATTGGACTTATTCTTCCTTATTGCTAGGCTTTATTAATATTGACCTTTATTACATGGAAATATATTATTCTACCTATGTGAGGGGTTAGGTCCCTAACATTCTTAGTCAGCAAACATTGTAACGCGGGTGAGAACGGGGGCTTTTGTATGCACAGGGATATCCGTTCGGGCGCGTGACCGTTACAGGACAGCTAACGGTCACAAGAAATAATTAATTGGCTAACGAATAGGAGGGGGGACAGGTGTCATGTAGGGAGAGGATAAGTGTCGGAGAGAAAGGTGAGCGGTATCGAGAAAAAGATAAGTGGTTTTCATAGGGGGGGGGAGGTGGTCAACGGTATATGGAAATAGGAGAGGGGGGTGTGAAACAATGAGGAGTTGCCACGTTAGGTGGGACCAAGGCGGGGAAAACCACTTTTCAGACCCCCCCTACACCGATAAAGGTAGGTAGGTAGGTTGGGGGGGGTCGAAAGCAAGTGAGGGTCATCAATCGGGAACAGAATGATGTCGTCGAGGGAGATCTGCACAAAGATTATGCGCTACAAGACAAAATGTCTTGTCAACTTTGCCACTTTGAAAAAATATGTACCATAAAGACAAAAGTTTGCTTCTTCAAATCTTTGCATTCTAATTTATTTTTCCTATGCTAAACTGACTTATTTCCATCAACTAAGGGTGCATTTTAATGTGCAAACCCTGTTCAATTTTCTCTAAAGGGAAAAATCATCTAACCTATCTTCTATCATATGCATCTAACTCATTAATCTAGCTTAAACAATTGGATTAATTTATTCCTCTACCTAACTATTTTATCCAAGATTAAACAATTTGGCTAAAAATTATTCTCTAAACCTAACAACAAAAATTTAAAAATGTTTGATCATGATTAGAGTGTATGATTCAAACTTATTTTTCTTTTCATGGGATTTTCTTGTTTTTTTTTTCTATTTTTTTTTTTATTATTATTATTTCCTTTTTTTCTTTTATTTTATTTTCTTTTCTTTTCTTTTATACCCTCTTTTCATTTTCATTATTTTTTTTTTTATCTTTTTTATTTTTTCTTTTGGAAATCATTTGCAGAATGTAATATTATTTACAATATAAAATCACTGAAAGAGAAATATTCAATCACCATATGATACTATGAAATATAGGACTCTAACAACATCATCAAGAAGCACTTGGCAAAAGGTGATGCCCTAGTGGTTGAACCAAGCATATAAAGCATATAATTGATTCCAATTTAAACAACCTCAAAATCCTGAGTTTTCACGTTAACCAATGAAAGCATTTATTTCTCCAATGCAATTATTTTTAGTGCCTTTAGCTATTGGGTTATGGATTCAAACAAATGAAAAGATAAAAAATGTTATCTCCTTGGGGGTGTAAACCCTTTTACTCCCTAAGACAAGCAAATGTTAACTAGGAGATAATATGAGGGTGTAAACCCTTTTACTTTTCCTAGTAAAACCTTGTGCAACAAATAATTTCTAGAAAAAAATGATAGACAATGGTGGTGATGTAAATCCTTATACTCTCCAAGAAGTCTAGCATTTCAAACTTGTAACCAAGCTATGAAGCATCAACAAGATAAAATCCTTACCTAGTCCAAGAAATGACGAGATAAACATCCTCTTACCAAGATAAATCCACCACAAATGTAAGAGAAAATCTCCAAGACAGGTAGCACACTACTTCTTCCACCAATATCATGATGAAGAAACCATAACAAAAGCACAAGAGATAGAGATTTCCCAAGTGCAAATTTCAACTAGGAAGGCTTCTCACAGTGGGAGAGCTATCATCAAAATGAGATACAAATGATCTCTATTTATACAAAATGTTCTAAACATACTTTGTCCACATAATTTAGGGTAAAACATAAGATAAGGGGTCAACAACCCTAATATTTCCCCTTTACAACATAATATTATTTAATTCATACTTTTGCACATGAAAAAAACCCTAAAACATGACATCACCCTCCTTTTGGATAACTTTTGGCAGTTTAATTCAAGTCGTTGAGATTGGAGAAGGGACATTGGGCTTGCAAAATCCATCTTCCAAGGTGCTAGGACCTCTCTCCACTAAATAAAGACACCAATCCACAACAAAGTGCCAACTGCACATCACCACCACAACCTAGCCCATGTGTGACATCAAGCTCCAAGAAGGTGACGTTTTTCCTCTTTCAAGCAAATCGTTTGGCATGTAGGGGCTAGGTAAGATCATCCAAGGTATCCTATAGGCCTCCAAAGGCATGTCTCTATGATCCAACATGTGGTCCCTTGGCCTCCAACCTGTGGGATTCAAGCCCCATGGAAGCCCAAGATAGGCTTGTTCCTCCAAAATTGTCCACTAGTTGGGTCTTGCAAAAACAAATGGATACGTCGTCCAAAGATCTCAAGTCAAAGCATCATGATGAGTAAATAAAATCAATAAAAGAGCCATCTAAGCATGTATATTCAAACTACCTCATCAAAATAAACCAATTCTCAAATACCCTATGCAATTTTCCAAGTCGAGGTATGGGAGGGTTCACAAAATGATCTATTGGGTGAATCGTACCTCCAGTTTAGCGGTTTTTCCCTATGGGGCCTCCTCTTAAGTCAAGTGGATAAGGTATCATGGATAAGAAGAATAATTTTGAACATGACGCTCATGACATACAAGGGGTTGTAGTGTCCCACTTATGGGTGCCTTTGTAGAGGGTGTGTTGCACCTTCGTTTTCAATGCAACCTTTTTCCAATCCCATTTATTGCCTTTAATTCTTTTAGGATGTTTCCACATTGAAGCCAAGGTGGGGCTTATACCTAAGCAATAAAAAAATTTCCCACCTTGACTCTACCGTGGTCACATCATGCTTCCCCAAGTTGGAAACATGTGTGGGGCTTCTACCTAAGTAATAAAATCAGTGCCCACACATGACCCTCCCTGGTTGGAATTTGTTATTAGTTATTATTTCACGTGTCCCATCAATTTTTATGAGAGACGTTTCATTGTCCTCATGATCCCTAGAGGAGCATCTATAAGGTTAATGGTTTGGATTTTATCTTTTGTCAGCTACAAGCCTCTGGGCCTTCAACCCCTTCTTCCCATGAAATGAGGGACAACCCCCTCTTGGGTCAATACACTTGAAAATCCCAAAACATAAGGAGATAAGGGGATGAATTGTGGAAAGTGACAAGTATGGTCGGGAATGGAATGATGACTCGTCAAGAGGACCTCCCAGTAGTAGCCCTATCCCTAAGGGTGACCCACTTATTAGGGCGCAATGTCAACCACCAAAGTGAAACAGGGAAAAGATCATAATGTCCAAGAAAACGTCACATAATCAAAAGCGGTAATAGATGAAACACATGCAAATGCCTCAAATATTCAAATGACACTTACCATAATACTTGACTTGTACCTCATGGAGTAGGACCCAATGTCTTCTGGAGGCCAACTGATGTGGTGGATGTCATCATGATTAACCTGGAGTTGTGGTGGTGAGTTGGGTCTCTGTCTATGCAAGTGGACACTCCTAGTCAAGTTGTCTCTCGATACTCCATGTATGCAACCCGAGGGCCTCAAGACATCATCTCCTTAGTTATCCCTAGAAGTTGGGGATAACACTGCTTAGTGAGACGGACCCAGATGAAGATGAAAATTTTAAAATAATTCCAAAAAGAGACATGATTATACCAAGTTGGGATTTTGGCCCAATTCCAAAGGGTTTCGAGTGGAGTTGCCAAAACAAAGCAAAATCCATTATTACATGCCACTTTTGGGGGATTTTTTAAATCTTCGGAGTAGGAAAAGGGACCCCAGATCACTAACATGGAAAATTTTATTTACTTGACATTTTACTTCCTCGACTAGTTGGATAACTTTGTCTTGGTAAAGTTTTCACAATTGCTATGTTTTGGAGATAGCAATTATTTGCTAAAAAAATCTATGGAGAAAATGCAAAAAGGGCGAAGTTGAAAAATCCAGATTGATGTAGAATTTGAAGGAAACATCATATTACCAATCAGAAAGATGTCAAGTACTCAATATTAGGAATACTAACAATGCCTAATATAAAAAATTCTTATTTTTCTCCAAATTTTCTTCTACAAGGGGCAAATGTTGGCTTCTTAACCAAATTGTAGTAGTCAAAAGGGGCACAATCGAGTAGAAATGGCAGATTTAGAAAGTCGTAACTCCTAGCTCAGAAATCAAAATGAGGCATAAATATTCTCATTGGAAAAACAATCTAGGGGATATTAGATTTGAAAGCTCAAAATTTTGGTTAGTG
Source organism: Picea sitchensis (assembly GCA_010110895.2). Classification (NCBI taxonomy): domain Eukaryota; kingdom Viridiplantae; phylum Streptophyta; class Pinopsida; order Pinales; family Pinaceae; genus Picea; species Picea sitchensis. The sequence continues at coordinate 2,291 of SNQJ01S0218096.1, read as the reverse complement.
TATCAATGTTCTTCAATAATCGAGGTGAAGGACATGTAGCTTAAATAATGACAATTTTACAATATGCATAATTCTAACAGTATTTGATGCATGCACATTTTTGCATAGCTAGAGGTATATGAAGAATAGATCTCATTCCTAAATGAGGACTAGAGAGATGGATGATGGATAAGGACCTTATATCAATGAGGGTGATATTAGAGGTTTACATATCAACCTGGGAAATGTAGAAATTCAATCCAGTGTACATAGAAATGGGGTGGAGTTGGTGGAGACTATGAGAAGATTGCAGGAAGAAGTGTAGAGCTACAAAGAAGACAATTAAAGGTTGATAAGATCTTAAGAGGAGATTAATCAAATCAATACTAAACTACTACAGAGTCTGGATAACTTGCAAAGACAAATTCATAAAGATTCTAGCACAAAACATGCAGCTAGTGCAAGACATAGAGTAGCCTAAGTGTGTCCCCTATCAGACATCAAAGGAGGAGGCCTAAGTTGGATATTTTGCAAGGAGAGCTCAGGAAGCTCAAGCCACCAACTTTTGATGGAGAGCATAGGAAGGGCGAAGATGTCAAAGTCTAGTTGTTGGGCATGAGAAAATATTTTTAGTTGCATGATTATTCATCGAATATAGAAGCAAGAAATGGCATATATCATCTTCAGAGGAAGGCTTCCATGCGGTGGAACAACTCAAGCAGGTCAAGCATATTGAGGAAAAGAGAATTTCTTAGAAACGGTTCAAGAAATACTTACAGTTTTGGTACTTATAAAAACACTACTATGACAAGAAGATGCAACAATTTTTCGATCTCAAGCTAGGAAGCATGACCATGGAGGGTTATAAGAGAAAATTCTTAGATCTTCTAAGGTATGTAGATTTCATAAAGGACGAGAAGGTGAAAATCCATAGGTTCTTGATTGGGTTACCATCATTTTACAAGGATAAAATCCAATTTTATGAGCCTAATACCTTGGAAGAAGTCGTGAGGAAGGCTAAATATTTGTATGAGTAGAAAAAGGGGAGGCCAACTTTTCAAAAATCTTGGGATGATAAGAAGAAAGGAAATAAATATTATAGGAAGAAAGGATACAATTTGTCTTTCATCGAGAACATCTCTCAAGAATATCAGCAAGGGAAATCAACACAAGGTGAACCTAAAATGACAGATCACTCAGGGAAGAGACCAAGATAACAACCCATAAAATGTTGAGAATGCGAAGGAGACCACATGTATAAATATTGTCCTCACAAGGGAGATAAGATAAGGACTGTGCATAACATCCATGAATATGATACGCTAGAGGACGTGGGTAGGATCATGCCAAATATTTATGCATCCTTGGACAACAGACAAGCAAACTACCAATCCCACGTGATTGAGGTAGAAGGTAAGATTGATAATCATCCCATGGCCATTTTTATTGATTATGGACCTAGTAATAGCTATCTAGATCCAAATCTAGTTGAAAGATTCAAATTGAAGAGATGTAAGCATGAAAAGTATTGGTTGTTTAGCTAGCTACTGGAAGCAAGATAAGAATCAATGATATTGCCAAGGATTTTCCAGTGAATATGAATGGAATCAACACTAAAGAAAATGTGAACATTATACTTCTTGGGCCATATGATTTCTTAATTGGTATCGATTGGTTGGACAAGCATTGTGATATCCTAGATTCCTACAACAAGGACTTCATGTGCCTCGATGAGAATAGAATTCAAGGATAGTGCAAGGTATTCTAAGACCTATATCCGTCAATGATATTTCAACATTGTAGCTAAGAAGAAGATTTAGGAAAGGGTGTAAGATATATGCATCCCATATGGAAGAGCCAACAAAGGATAAGGATATAAATCTCTAATATTATCTAGTCTTGAAGGAATATGAAGATGTGTTTTTGGAATTTCTAGGATTGCCACCAAAGAGAGACAATGACTTCTATATTGACTTAATTCTTGGATATGCCCCAACATCCAAAACTCCTTACAAAATGAGAAAATTAGAGCAGAAAGAGTTGTAGGTGTTTCTAGAAGAATTGTTGAAGAAGGGGTACTTATGCTTGAGTGTCTCACCTTGGGGTGCCCCAGTGATTTTTGTGAAAAAAAAGGATAGAACCTTGAGGTTGTGTATTGACTTTAGATAGTTAAATAATTTTACAGTAGAGAATAGGTACCCTCTATGGTAGATTGATGGTATTTTTGATCAACTAAAAGGAGAAATAATATTTTCCAAGATTCAATTGAGGTCAAGTTACCATCAAGTGAGAATCCAAGAAGAAGACATGAG
>SNQJ01S0218094.1:0-15332 GCA_010110895.2 Picea sitchensis | reverse complement strand
GGATGAGTGCATAAGGTGCGATTTATGAAAATATTTTAATATATATGTTTTTTTGTTTGTTTGTTTTGTTTTTATTTTATTTTATTTATTAAGTTTTTCTTTTTACGTGTTTTATATTTATGCTTTTTTAATTTTTGTATTAGTTTCGTTTTATTAATGTTTGATTTTATTTATTTATGTGTTTGTTTTAATATTTGTTTTATTACTTTGTTTTAACTATATAGTTCTGTTTTTATTTATGATTTATTTTGTTTTTTATGTTTTTTTGTGTTATATTATATGTTTTTTAATTTTTTGTGTTATGTTTATTATATTTGGTTTTTAATTTTTTATATGCTTTTTATCAAATGTTTTATATTAATTAATGTTTAACACTAACCTAAATACTAACTTAATTATTAGTTAATTAATTAATTAATTAATTACTAACAAGGTTAACCTAGCTTATTAATCTAAATACATTAATTTAATTAATATTGCTTTATTACACTAAGTAATCTTAAAAATTTTCCACTAATAATTTATTATTAACCTAATGTTTTCTATCCTAAGTTTGTTTATTCAGGGATGAAAGGTGGGCGAAATGTAGACAATGGGACAAATGGATAAGGGAGTGAGTGTCGCAGAGGTGGATGAAGGATGTAGCAGGGTGATGGAGGATCGAGCGAAATTGATGGAGGGGAAAAAAGGGGTCAACCGAACCAGAAGTCTTCATCACGGGGGAAATGCCAAATCAACAACCGAAGAATCGAGTTACCTATAATTATAGGACCCTAACATAGGCTCCACCTAGGGTTGGAATATCTTTCAGGAGGTGTCAATAACCACTGAACTCTGATCAAGCAGACCGATGCTTTATTCATTGGGCTGATCCCAAAATCTTATTCTGCAAATTATACCTGTTTTTATCCTTCATCTGAAATCAAATCAAAATGAACAATGATGAAAAGAGATGCTTGGAATGATGAGCTTATTCACATTCTCCTACCTACCCTACACTACTGATAATTTTGTTGTTTTAAGTGATACAATAATGCCAGTGAAACCTGTCAAGCAACTGCTCTACTAGCTCTACTTTTTCAATGTTTTTAAACAATATCAGAAATAGAACTTGCACGAGAAACACAAACTGATCTCCAGTCTGATCTTTACAACACAAAGCCCTAGGTCTATGGACAATCCTTGAGACTTTGGGAATCAATGGGTATTCTGAAAACAAAAAATCCTCCATATAGACAACTATAGGATCATGATAAACCTGACCGATCTCCTGATGTTCAGTTTCGACCCATTCAACCTCATGATTTGATGTTGTAGTTATGTTATTTGCATCCTCATGCACTTCCTGACATGGCTGTAACTTTTCTGACAGGTTCTGAAATGATGCTTCTGCTTAACACACCCCTGTAGCTGACTGTCTGATCATATCCATATCATAACAATTTTTGAAAACATTGGGGGTAAATGAAAACTGACTTTGAAAACACACATTATCCAGAAAATCAGCTATAGGGTCATAAAATATTTCAGATGACCGTGGAATTTGTTCTGCTCGCATTTCATGGATTACATTGTGATCCTCAACCAAAATCTGGCCAAGGTTCCCTCTCAAAATTTTAAATGAATTAAATCACAGAGGCAATGAATCAAGATGGATCAACTCATCACCTGTTTCGGGCATCATGATTTCATCTGAGGTTTGACCTTCAAAAAGGCTCAAGGGCTACATCTCTGGATCAGCTTCTGTATCTCCCTTGGTTTCCTCAACTGATGCAGTATAACATTCCTCTTCCTTTCTATGTGCAATGTGCTTGTAATGTTTTCTCAGGAGCGAGGCAAAACATAAGGGCAGGCGGTTTTCATCCTCTTGAAAATTTTCTGCATTTTGATCATTGGTGTCATAATTTCCATGTGTAGATTGACTGTCCTGCTCGGATTGCAAATGATCTTCTTCCTCCCAATCATATGTGGCTGATTTCTTTGAAAAATTCAATGTGGTATAATCATCATTACACCAATCAAGCTTGGGTGAATCATTCATGGATGAAATTCCATTGAACATGCATATCATATCAGGAGAATCCTCCTCTATCTTCTGATTTTGAACTTCATCTTCGATTGTATTGTGAATTGAATACATGAAATAATCATTGGGTGGATCAAAATGAGGAGGCTGGGATGCAAGGTGTTTGGGGACATTGATATTTTCCCTTCTAGGAATTAATGGGACATCAGGTTCTTGAATAACAATTTCCCCTATGTTACTAAATTTCTGCATCATCCCTTTTACAGTGTTCGCCAAGACATCTAGCTTCACTTCTAAAGGTGTCATCCGCTTCTTTTTAGTTCTGGCCTTTTTCTCTGCTCTTAGCTTGGACCTTTTGTGTAACAAATTAGCTTCTATGTCAACTGCAATGTTTTGCATTTCTTCAAGGGTTGCAATGTTCCATTCTCTTAATTGGAATGCCATCTCAGGATCAAAGGCATCTGGGAAATGCAAGTGAGTTGATCCTGGGGGTGGCCTTATATCAATAGACATTGCATGATATACCTTATTGAACCTCGCTGAAAACTATTGTATTGTTTCCCCTGGATGTATTTTCAAATGGTCATACTCTTCTAGGATGAGAAAGACATTTCTCATGATCACCCACCTATCTAAGAAAACTTGCATGAACTGATGAAAATTCCTGATGCTTGCAGCTGGAAGGTTTTTAAACCAATTTTTGACTTTACCTTGCAAGGACAAGGGAAACATCCTAATATAGACATCGTCATCTTCAACCTCATAAAGGTCAAGGAAATCTTCAAACCTATGGATGTGTTTTTCAGCAGTAATATTGGCATTCTCTCCATCAAACCTGGGCAGAGCATTGGTGTAGTTGACAGGGAGGTCATGGAGAATAGGAGGCAAATCTAGAGGCTTGTATCGGTCTGGGATTTTCACAGGTATAGGAGGTAAAGCATGGGGTTTGTAGCTAACTGGAATTTCAAAAATGGCAGGAGTATGTACATGATATACAATTGGGGATCTGATCTCTTGAGACTCATCAATTAGCAGGTGGTCAATGCAATCTTCAACAATGTACTTTTGATCAGGCTTAGAATAAGATAAGACATAATTACAAATAAAACCAAAGATGTCTTGAATGCAATTTGAGGTTGAGTACCTGATCTTTCTAGGCTACTTGGTCATGATTCAAGTTCTTCCTCCAATGGAGTCTTTGAGTAGGAATTGTCTGGAGCTGACTGGAGTCACCAGGTGAAAGATTTCAGCCTTCTTGTGTCTTCTCATTGTCCACCATCAGTGATTAGATCTGGAACTTGAAGTACACTACTGGAGAAAGGTCCCCAGTATGGTCGCCATTCTGTTATCACTCTGTAATTTGCCCAAGGCTATGGAGGCAGTCACATAGGCAACATCAAAACCACTTCGAGTCTTGGATCTAGCCCTCCAAGACTCAGAGAGGGATCTCTCTATTTGATATAGATTTGTTTGAATAGATATTAGGCTAGATAATGAGTTTAGAGTTTGGATTTTTTAAATGATTGGATGGAACATGAGAAAAGAGGTCCATTGTGTAATGGGGTCCGTTGCACCTCTTTTGTCACATAAATGAGCAAAACAGAGGTTCTTACAAGCTTAGTTGGGTTAGCTAAGCAAGACAACAGTAAAGGAAAGGGTTATAAGAATAAACATAAAAGAGTAAGCTAAGAATTAAGCTAGGAAATGAAAAACAATTAAACTATCGTGCATAAGGACATAAGAACAAGAAACAAACAAGACTCATGTCATCAATGGGAATGATTGTATTAGTGAAAAGAAAACACCAAAGATAAAGGGGACTTTGGGTCCCTTCTTCCTCCAAGGGAGGGCTCTTGGACCCCCAAGATTGAGCTCTTCTTACAACTTGAAAACTTAAAAGAAATGGTGAAAGAATCCCAAGCTAACCCACTCAAGAGGTGATGTGGATTGCCCAAATGGAATGGTGCTAGTATGCTCTTGATGAGAAAAGAGGATTCCCCAAGAGAATAGCAGAAGCATAACCTTACAAATGAATTCCTTGAAAATGTAGTGCACCCATGGCCTTGTTTTATAGCACCACTTTGAGGTATTGTGCAACCAACGTTTAGTGTGAAAAGGGGCTATTTAGGGCACCTTTAGGTCTTTGACCAGCCATCCAATCGGATCCAACCAAGATTTGGATGTCAAATCGACTTGGAAGCTGAACCAGAAGTGGGTGGGAGGCCAACCAACATCATAAATGCGTCGTTCTCAGGTGTGCGCGGCTTTTAGTGTCCACAGTCGCGCATCGTGCACATGTGTGCTTTTCCTGCATTTCTTGATGGCGCATGTGCGCACGCGCCCTGTGTAGTCATAGCGCATCTTGATTTTATAACTGGTTGTATAGTTTTGGACCTTTTGGACATGATTTTTTGGTAATTTTGCTCCATGGGTGGACTCATAGCTGTTTGAAGATGCTGGATTCTTGTAACCATTTGCGGATGAAATTTCGGTGATAACAGATGCCCCCTGATGGATGAGGTTAGGAGCATACGTATAGTCGAAATTCATCAATGTTTCTTCTACTGAGAGTACCATTGTAAGAAAGAGAGATAATGAGAGTGTCAAGAGCGAACCATTGGAGGGAGAGGGGAACCTGTAGAACCCAACCTTTCACAAGGTGCAAAAAATAAACTGTGTGCAAACGAGGCGGGCATGCCCCATGCTCGTGTCATGTAACTAAAAAAAAAGGGCGTTGTAAAGTAACTGAAACTGTGTGTTGATGTGGACAACTGCAGCGCCCTCGGGGGAGGTTCTGATAAAGGCAGAGGACAATTCTGATGAGGAACATACTCTAAACAGTAGGCAATGACACCTGTAAGAAGTGTCATGGATTCTGTGGACATTGATAGCCCAACAAAGTTCAGAGGTCTTCAACAAATATAAAAAACAACTGCAATAGTCGCAAATTAAGACCCACTGTAACATGAGAAAGTGTTGAAGTTGAATGTTATGGGGGTCAATGACAACAGAGAGAAATGATGGTTCTCCCCGTGCCATCTGAGACTCCTCATTGTAAGGGTAATGAGAGTCAAGATACTGTCACCCTTCTGGAAACTGTGTTGATGTCGACAAAAAGGGAGACGGGACTCCAAGAAGCAAAGGGATTCGTGAAATCCACTAGGTGAGGTCAAGAACGAAGTAGGTACATGGATTAAGTCAATATGCGTGGAGACTGAATATTTCCCTTGGTTGGGGATATATGCAAAGTATAAGTGGCTGCAACCGTGCAACTAGGTCGAGTGTCAGGGGGACAATGAGACGTGGGATAAGTTGTGCCAGAGGAGGGCCAAAGTGAACAAACTCAGAGAGAAAAGGTAGGTGGCATGGGGGATACTCGGAGTTTATGGACGATGTCAACATGAGTAGGTGATAAGGAATTCCCCAACCAAGGGAGACATGGGTTGCGTGTGCCAAGAAGGTTGCCAATGGTGATGAAAAAAAGCTATGTAAAATGCTGGAAACAATGGCTTAATTACAAAAAGAATTAAAAAATCAGTGGGGATAATAATGAAGATACAAAAATGGGTGCCCCAGTGTAAGATGGCTTGGCCTGAGGATGGTGCAAGTTGGTTAAAAACAAGTGGAGGTTTGGGGCCCCATAGGCGGGTTTATGTAGTATGGAAATGTATGGAGGGAAATATGAAGATGGGAAAACCGACGATGGATGAAATGGATGGTAAATGGTGCTACAAGAGTGCAGTCAAAATAAAACCGCGAGGAAGTTCCCTGGGAGTCTGTTGGGTAGGCTAGAAAAATGAGGAGAAGGAGTATGTGGCTGATTCGTGACATGATGTAAGACTATCGGGACTCCCATCCCTAAAGGGTGAAAACAACATGAGTGTCAAAGTGCCAAGGGGGACTATGAATGAGACAACTCATGTGGGTGAGAGTGCTACTAGGTGACTGTACTGAAATGCAATGGGGGTACTAGTACTGCAGATCTGGACATAGGGATCCTAAAGGAAAAGATCGAAGGGTGTAACTGGAAAATGCATTGTGATATTCAGAGGGAAAGACTACATGCCAGTGTTGATAATATACCTGAAGGGAGACTGCTGAGATATGATGAATAAGTACCTGCACACATGAAAAATGAATACCCAACGTGAACGATATCTGAAGAGAAAGATCATAGAGTAGTTATTCAATAATGTAATCATGCGTACTTGAGCGTAATATGAGAAAAAATGTCTCCCGGGGGTTAATGATGGAAAGTGGCTCGGGGAATGGAATGGTGTACTGGACGAGATGTTGATCCCGTGGCTGAAGACGGATCGAAAAACGGACGTCCGGAGTTCCCGGAATGGAGTCTGGAAGTTTGGAAGAAAGGGCTATATATAGATGTAGGGCCCACACTGCCACGTCATTTGTACCTGCTATCAGAGTGATTAGACGAGATATATTCAGAGGAGATTTGGAGATTTCGGAAGAATGAGGCAGCCGATTCAGGAGCAACGAGCTTCAGGTTAGTTGTCTTATCATCCTACATAAAATTAGGGTTTCTATTTTTGGGCAGGGCCTGTACAGAGGGCCGTATAGGGGGTTTTGTGGGTGTGGCCCCTCCAGTGCGTGGGCGATCAAGAAATATACATGCATGGGTACGTGCCTGTAATGAGGATATCTACGCATGGGGGTGCCTTAATGGGGGAAACAGGCGTGCATGGTATGCACACCTGTAAGCTAAACAACTGCGCATGCGTGCACAACTGTGTAGTGAATAGGCGCGCTATGATGCACACCTGTATATGTGATAGGGGCGAATGAATGCACCTATGTATGGATGATAGGTGCACATGTGTGTGCTCCTGTGGGATAAACAAGCAAACATGTGTGTGCGCCTGTGGGATGAACAACCGCGCCTTGGAGGCAAAGCTGACGGGTGCAAAACTTATCTTTTTTGGAGATGTTAGTGTGTTTATTTTTGAGATGGCTGATCGAAAACTGGTGCGCATGTCTGCACTCTTGTGGGATAAATAGGGGTGCATGTGTGTGTGCCTATGGGATGAAAAGGTGTACATGTGTGCACGCCTGTGGGATGAACAACCGCGCCTTGGAGGCAAAGCTGATGGGTGCAAAACTTATCTTTTTTGGAGATGTTAGTGTGTTTATTTTTGAGATGGTTGATCGAGAACTGGTTTATGTGGTTGTAGGTGATCAATTGGACGATGTCGGTTCACTGGAGAGAGAGAGATTGGTCATAGCTCAGGGAGGATGTGACCAATGAGGAGCCGGCGGTTCATGATACTTTGACAGCTTGTGGGCTGTTGAAGTTCTTTGAGTGCCCCTTGGTACGGGCCCAACAATACCTCCTGCAGTTCTTGATTCATATGTGGATTCCGGATCTGCATTGTTTTATGGTGCGGGGTGAGAAACTAGCCTTCACTGTGGTGGAGGATGTATATTTTCTGACTGGGCTCCCTTTTCGAGGAACGCCCTTACTGGTGGAGCCCATATTACCTGGGGATGGGTAGTTGGCTACCTTAGGCTGGAGGTACTGTACGAGGGAGGAATTTATGTCGGGCTCCGTGGTGAGTATCAGGGCTATGGATGCTCTAGTTCATCGTTGTGTGGTAGTGATGGTTGTGAGGGTATATGGGTCCCTCGCGACTCAACGTATCAGTGGTGGTCAGCTGAGGATTATGGGGAGGGCGCTAGCAGGAGAGAATTTTGCTTGGGGCATGATGTTGCATGCCAAGATGGTAGGGAAGCTAGACAGGTGTCAGGCTGCAGACTCATGGGAGTTCTCTTTTGGGTCCATACTGGTTGCATGGTTTTTGGAGAGGGTGTCGATGTTTCACCCTAGAGTTTTATTGGGCACACCTGGTGCATGAGAGCCATGACTGAAGCGGTGGTCTAGGATATTGATTTGTCACGATGGTGGGGAGGGTGGCCATTTTTTCATGGCCGAGGTTGTACCGGTGTGGCGGAAAATGCCGCAGATCATACTGCAGTATCCATACTGTGGGGTGGAATTCCGGGATGATTCAGAGATGGTATTACCTCCAGGAGAGGTGTTCGACCACCGAGGTATGATGTGATTTTTTGATGTTTTGATATTTATATAGTATAGCATGTGTATTATGTATAGATGGATGATAATGCTTTCCTTTGTTTGTTTGTATGTGTAGATGTGGGACCTCACGGGTGCGAGGTTGAGTTGGTTAGAGCGTCGGCTCGTCAAGGGCCGGTGAGACCTCCGCGGGGAGAGTCATGGGTAGGAGAGAGATGATGACGGGAGGATGTTGAGGCGAGACCTGTTGGTGATGAGAGAGTGGCTAGGAGACACCATTTTGATGACCCTGGTTCAAGGCCATCACATGCTCCTCCGGCCGAGGTCGTGGGAGAGTTTGAGGATATTCGCCGCCGCTTGGAGGCAGTGCTACAGGGAGTGCCTAAGGGCATGTGGTTGTGTATCCAGGATGAGGGCATCCTAGAGTAGTGTGTGGGGGTTCTGTTGATGTGGCGGACCGTGGTTCAGAGAGCAGCAGTAGCAGGTGCTGCGATGACTGGGCGACTACCTCCAGGTTCGGAGGGACTGATTGCGGGTGGGGCACCACCTCCTGAGGGAGGTCTAGGTGGTGGTGCTCTAGAGGCACCACGAGTGTCTCTGTATGTATTTGTGTATGTTATATAGGCTGGTGAGCCCATTTGGTGTTGTGACACAAGTTTTGTACCGAGGTGATTCATTGGCCTACAGATTTTGTACATGATGTACTCTATTTTTTGTAAACATTTTGATGGCACATTTGACTGATATATATATAAGGATATACATTTTGGGATATTTGTGATGTTCACATGTGTGTGAGGATTTTTTAATATTGTTTATGATGTCTAATCTATATGCTGTGACAGACTTCTGATGGTTTATGTGTGTGTAAAGGTGTCTTGATGTGATATATGCCAATCTAGTACAATGTTATCCATGCTATATGTGATTTGATTACATTGTCTTGGAATATGTGTAAATGTAATGAAATCAAAATGTCGAGATAAAAGTCTAACTTGCAGGTATTTGTGAAAGAGGCAAGGATCGCAGACATGGTACACATTGTTGAGTTGGAGGACGACCAATTGGGAGTCTAGTAAGACGCTAAGGTGACAAATACATTGATGGCTAGCATCGACGAGGAGACCAATGACGACAATGTACTCGGCTTGGTTGTTGGTTGCTGAGCCCAAACATATGCCGCTGGAGTGGAGTAGTTCATTTGAGGGGGAATAGAGGGCCCAAGCATCCGAAGCGAGATTCTATGTCCAATGGCTGGCTCCGTCGGTATAACCGATGTGGTAGGCCGATGGAGGAGGCATCTGTCAATAACACAAATGATAGTTTAGACGTGAGGTATGGAAAAAAGATTAAAAAAACTACAAAATAAATAACCTAGTGTAGAATGGTTACGCTCAGGCGTAAAATTTCTTTAAGTACAACCCGTTGATGGGTTCTTTGAGAGAGAGGCCTTCAGGGGAAGCCAAGATGTATGTTCCTTTACTAAGGCAATGTTGGATAATGTAAGGGCCATGCCATAGTGACTCGAATTTTCCATGGCCGAGGGTATCATGAGCGATATCGTAAGCAAGGACGAGGTCGCCTTCGTGAAATGCATGAAGGTTGACATGATGATCAAAGGTGGCTTTTGACCTTTTTTGGCTGCCTCATTGTTCTATAATGAAGATCAACGATCTTCATCCAGGGAATCTAAGTTCAGCAAACGCTGCTCCATTGGAGAAGTGTTGGGTAATAGCTCAATCGCGGTGCATAAGGTGGGAATTTCGCACTTGATAGGAAGAGTGGCCTCGACCTCGTGGACTAGATGAAATGGTGTGAAACCAGTGGCGGTTTTCACGACCGTACGGTAAGTCCATAGTGCGGAAAATAACATATGATGCCAATTGGTCTTATGTTTGTTAACTGTGCGCTGCAACATGGTCTTGAGGACCTTGCTAACTTCTTCAACCTGTCCATTGGACTGAGGGTAGTATGGTGAGGCGAACTCATGGGAGAATCCTAACCTGGATGAGAGTTCGACAAAAATCTCATTCTCGAAAGGTTTCCTGTGATTAGAGACTAGTTGGAGTGGTAGTCCAAAGTGGGATATGACGTGGTTAAAGAAAAAATGCACTGTAGTGTCAGCGGTGTTCTTGAAGGTAGACATGGCTTCAACCCACTTGGTGAAATAATCAACTGCGACGATAATATATTTGTGTCCATTGCTGGATGGAGGGTTGCAAGTCATGAAGTCGATGCCCCATTTACAAAAGGGGACTGCAGTAATGACTGGGTGTAGAAGAGCAGGTGGCGCTCATTCTTTGTTAGCATAAAGCTGACATTTATCACATCGCTTCACAGCATGAATGCAATCGTGAAATAATGTAGGCCAAAAGTAACCTGCGCGGATAATTTTCTAAGTGGTGGACATCCCTGAGAGGTGGCCCCCGCAAGCACTGCTGTGGCAGTCGTTCAAGACTCTATCGGCCTCGTCAATTGTCAAGCATCGACGGAGTATGGTGTCGACCCCTCACCGATATAAGATATCTTCGATGAGGAGATAGCGGGGGGCCTGGTGGCGAATACATCGACGATCATCTCGTGAGAGGTGGTTATCGAACTTTTGGGTTCGGAGGTAGACAAGGAGGTCTCCGTACCAAGGATCATCCAAAGTGATGTTCATCGGGGAAGTTGGTATTGACGGGGGAACTGGTAGTATCGAAGGGGAAGGATGTGATGAGTTCAGTGAGGATAGGAGCTTTCTTTCTCTTGGGTGTTGAAAATTCGAGATCGTACTCCTGAAGGATAGTGATCCATCGGGCAAATTTACCGTTAATTTGTCGACGACTTAGAAAGTATTGCATGGGGTTGGAATCTGCTATGACTTTGGTTGTGCGAAGCAGAATGTAATGGCGCAGTTTCTGAACTGCGAGGACGACTGCAAGGGCTAGTTTCTCTTCGTGATTGTATTTCAAGGGTGGCCCTGAGAGGTTTTTACTAATGTAGTAAATGACATGCTCAAGATCATCATCTCCTATTTGAACGAGAACTCCTGCTACTGAGACTGCTGAGGCTGATATGTAGAGGATATAGTCGCGATTATAGTCGGGTGAACTAATTAAATGGGCGTTGGAGAGTGCCATTTTAAGATCGTCGAAAGAATTTTGGGCATGTTCATCCCAGTGGAATGGGATGTCATGGTGTAGTAAGCGAAGGAAACCGTGTGCTCGAGTGGCATAGTCTGGGACAAATCACCGTAAAAGGTTAGCTTTTGCTTGTAGGCTCTGGAGTTGGCGTAAATTCCGAGGGGTTGGAATTTCTGTGATGGCCTGGACTTTCGGTAATACCACTTTGGGAAACGATGAACTCGAGGAGGCACCTGACAATGACATAGAACACGCACTTGAGGGGGTTCAAGCGGATGTTGTACAGATGACACCTTTGGAAGATGATTCATAAATCATCAAGATGATGAGTGCGTTTTTTGGATCGAGCTGTGAGGTCGTCCAAGTATGCGAGGATGATATGAGCCAGATCATGAAAAATGTATGTCATATCCCGTTGGAAAGTTGCGACAGCATTCTTTAGGAAAAAAGGCATGCCACGATATGAAAAAGTACCCCAAGGGGTGGTAAATGCGGTTTTGTATTGATCGGTTGGATGGGTTTGGATTTGGTTATAGCTAGAGAAACCATCCATGAAGGATAAAGCCTCGTGGCCTGCGCATTTGTCGATAATTTGATCGATGAAAGGCATTGGAAAGTTGTCTTTGGGACATGCATGATTGAGATCGCGAAAGTTCGTGCATACATAGATGGTGCCCTATTTTTTGTTAATGGGGACAGGGTTGGAGACCCATGAGGTATAGGCGATGGGGTATATGAACCTAGCAATGCATAATTTGTCAATCTCGACTTTGATGGCCGCTGCTTTGGATGGGTGTAGCGGTCATTGTTTTTGGCGAACCGGTGTGACATCAGGCCAGGTGTCTATGCGATGTTCGACAATAGAGGGATCAAGGCTAGGCATATCTGTGTATGACCAGGAAAACATATCCTAGTATTCTTGGAAGAGGGATTTGTAGGCGGTGATTTCTTCAGGAGTTCATGCGGTGCCAATGGTGATTTCCTCGACGAATCCATTTTTTATGGAAATATCGATTTTGATGGTAGGGGAAATGTTGGCCATATTTCCTTCTTCAAAAGAATCAGGGGCAGGGATAGGGTTGTTGAACCAATCGATATGCCCTGATGGGATAAAATCCTTGGTTTCGACTGCGTATATGGGGTGTTGGTTAGGAGGCACGAAGGCTTCCTGTGAAAGGAAGAGCGCTCTGTGGTGTAGCGCATCCCATGGGTAGTCGAGGGTGGTTAATTCCTCGAGTATGTCCTCGTCACAGTGGAATTGTCGGGAATACAAGGGATCTAAAAGAGTGATATCAGTTACTGTCACCGTGTGGTTGTCTTCTGGTGATGAAGAAGCAAGGGGAATGATGCAATGAGATTGTGATCGTCCGCTCAACATAAACCAAATATCGAGATACTGAGGGTTATAAATGGTAGTTGGGTGTAAAATTTCCGTGGGGAAATGAACGGGGGAATTGGGGGGAATTAGGGGAATTTGGGAATAAATCCTCGTATAAGTCATCCAATAACCATGGAGGAGTAGGGAGTGATTTTGGCTCAGGAGAAATAATATGAAGAATCTCTGGTGATGGGGTAGGGTTAATCGTCGATTCTGTAGGGGGTGCAGGAGTTTGAATCATGGTCACTTGGCATTGCCTATATTCAATGATCATAGGACATTGATATGTGAAATGATATAAGGATTTGTAGAGAGAGCAAGGGCATCTCATACATTTGTTGACTGAAGTCGTGACATAATGGATGTCGGTGATGTTTGGTGAGGATGATGTAGATGGATTGGGTTCGTGTTGGAAGCTCTGGCGTACTACTATTAATGTCTATCGGAATTGAGGTAGCGCTGGGCATTGGTGTGTATAATGGCCATATTATGAACATATGGCTCAAGCAAATTTGGTTCGTAGTCCTTTGCTACTTATGTTAGGGGAGGTAGTGACAGGACTTGATGAAGTGATGAACGGTGATGGTGTTTGGTTGAGTTGAATTAGGTTACGTAACTCAGGTAGAGATGGGAATTTGTTGGTTGGGTGTCCATATTTCTCACATAGTGCGCAAGGAGGTTGGACACATGGGGGTAGGGGAGTGGTGGGCTCTTTATTTTTATGTCTGCGCCCAGCTGTAACAACGGTGGTAGCGAGTGGGGATGTTGGTGCTGCTGTGGGAGTAGGTACTCGAATCTACATTGGAATTCCTTCGGTTTGAGGAGGGAGGGATGGTTGAGGGACCATGGCGGGTGGATGTAGATACCATACTGGAATTTCCAGCACCATATTGGGAAGGGTAAGCGTTGCGGATACTTGGAAGGATTGTACGCCTGGTGGAGGGTAAAAGAAGGGGATTTGAGTAATGGCTTGGGGAACTATCTCCCAAATTGGGATATGGCCTTGGGGTGAGGTGAAATCGTGAACTAGTGGAGTCGACGAGTTCGCAAGAGATTCTTGAGGGAGGAGCTCTGCGACTAATGGGACGTCAGATATAAAAGAAGCCTCACTGGGAGGAAGGGTATCCTCAATGTCAGTTCCTTTGGATGAGACGACACATCCCTGATTGGAAGGATGAATGAGCGGTGGTGCACCATGGTAAGTTCCTAACAAGGATGGGTCTTTGAAAATTATGGGCCCCATCTCGATGAGTGGGTACGCCTCAAGATTAGTGTGGACGGAAGGGAGAATGTTATCGATGTTGGCAGAAGGGTTAGGCTCATAATGTGAAACTTGATCAATGGTAATGATCTTCCTATTATGGGGGAACATTATGGTTCGAAAGACGGAAGAGGAAACTGCCTTCATAGTGTACATGTAGCTACGACCGAACGAGATATTGTAATCGAGTGGGGCATCGATAACTTCAATGTTAATGAGAATGGTATTGCCCCTGAGTTCTACAGGGACATTTTGGAAGAGCCCTTTGGGAGAAGATGGTTGTCTGTCATAAGCTCTTAAGGTAATGACAGATGATATGAGTTCGGGGGAACCAAGTTTCTGCCATATAGACTTGGACATGATGCATGTGGATGCACCTTCATTAATGATGCACCGATGAACTGTAATGTTTTGAATTTTAATGGGGATTTGAAAAGTGATGAGAGTGGGGAGGTGAGGTTCTCCGCTGTCGAGATCAAATGTGATGAGTCGAGTGTCCGCAGGGTCGACTGCCCCCAAGGCAGAAAGTAATGACTTACGCTGAGTGGGACAAGTATGAATTACTTCTAAGATTGACATGGCAGTCGGGGATTGTGCCAATTCATTGACCAAACTATAATTATGTGCCGCTCGAGCTTGAGGGTTGTGGACATTCCTGCGCAATGGGATGCGAAGAGGTGTTTCTGTGTTAGGGTGAGGGATCATCAAAGGGGGTCTCGTTGGTGCTGGGATTGTTTATGGGGGAATGGGAGGAGACTCAGAGGGTGCACTGTATTGATGACTACATGTTTGTAGAAGGACTTCTTCCTCACTAGTGAGGAGGATAGTACGATCTGCGGGATTGCTTGGATTGAGATATTGTTCCAACTGTGGTGGGGTAGGTTGCAAGTCTTGTTGGGTGTTCATCACTCCTTGGTGTGGAATGGGGTTCTGTAGCACGGCTGAGGGTGGTTGTTGCATGTATTTTTTTGGGTCTTGCTGAGGGGCAGGCGGTGTTGGAGGATGTGGTCCATTCACAGAGTCTTTGATCTGTTTAAAATCAACGATTTGGGGGCAATGATGAGTATAGTGACCGAACTCACCGCAAAGGGCATAGGGGAAGTTGGTTCGAAGGTTATTTTTATTTTTCCCTTGACATCTGTTGTTGTTTCCCCCCTGGGGGTTCTGAGTCCCTTGATTCTAGTTCCCCCCAGTAGGTTGGTTCTGTTGGGAGTGATTTCTGTCTTGGCCTGGGTTGTTATTGTTCCAATTTTTTCCTTTCTTTTTGGCATTATTCGACTGATGGGTTGGATTTTATATATTCAACTGTTCAAAATTTTTATATTGCTAAATGGGAGAAGATTGAACAAAATTAACCCCAGCGTGAGGGTGTCCTTGTGGTGGAGCCATGGGCCGTGGAGGGCCAAGAAATGGAAAGACGGGCTTGAGGACCTGGTGCAAAAAAAGTGTTTAAAGGGACCTGTTATTGCACGGTTTGTAGGAAGGGTTTG
>SNQJ01S0218090.1:8493-23366 GCA_010110895.2 Picea sitchensis | reverse complement strand
ACTCTTCCTGGGCCTAACTCTGAGATATACGTGGTCTCCCATCTTGAATTCTCTTGGAGTTCTCTTTCGGTCGATGTAACTTTTTTGTCATTCCTGAGAAACCTTTAGATTTTGTTTTATTTGAGTCACTTGTTGTTCCATCTCTTTTAACATGTTGGGTCCAATAGTAACTATGCTCATGGGATTACTCCAACTGACTAGAGTATTGCATGGTCTACCATAGAGGACTTCGAAAGGGCTCATCTTCAGGGATTATTGGTAGCCATTGTTGTAGGCGAATTACACCAGTGGTAGGAAATCTTCCCACTTCTTGGGTTGATGCATTACATGCATTCTTAGCATGTCTTCCAATATTTGGTTCACTCTTTCTATCTGTCCATCGGTTTGAGCATGATAGGTGGTGCTAAATAGTAATTTGGTCTCTAGACCAGCCATCAAGGATTTCCAAAAGTTGGAAGTAAATTTCGTGTCTCTGTCAGACACAATCTCTTTAGGAATACCATGTAGTATGAATATCTCCTTCATGAATATTCTGGCGATATCTATTGCATTGCAAGTCTATTTGACAGGGATAAAATGGGTAGACTTGCTCAATTTATCCACCACTACCATGATGGCGTCATTCTGTTTGGTCGATGTTGGTAATCCGGTGATGAATTCCATGGATATGGTTTCCCACTTCCATTCTGGGATTGGTAGAGGTTGCAATAAACTTGTTGGGTGTCAGTGTTTTGCTTTAACATGTTGGCATTCTATGCATTTGGCTAAGTACTCAGTTATGTCTTTCTTCAATCCAGGCCAATAGAATTGTTTCCTGGTGGCTGTGATCATCTTCTGGTATATGGGATGACCAGTATATGGTCTCTTATGTAGTTCATCCATTATGAACCTCTTCAAGCCATCACATTCTAGAATATACAATATGTTTTTGTAAGTTAGCAGACCTCCATATATCATTTGGTAGCCTTCATACTTTATTCCTATGGGTTCTTGCTCCAGGTACAAGGCCACGGTCTGGAAAAATGTGTCTGTTTCTTGTGCATTCCTGACTCTTTCCTTGACATTCGTCTCGCAGGTGCTTACCGCTGCCAGATGAATTGTTTTCATACTTCTGCTAAGGGAATCAAACACCTTATTTTCCTTTCCCTTGATATGTTTGATTTCAAAATCAAACTCACTAAGAAGGGCCATCCACCTAGCTTGTCTAGCATTGAGTTTTGGTTTGTCAAATAGATATTGCAATCCACAGTGGTCTGTCATAAGTACAAATTTCCTTCCCAGGAGGTAATGCCTCCACATTTTTAAGGTGTGCACTATGGCGGCTAGTTCTAGATCATGGGTCACATAGTTGACTTCATGCTCATTCAATTTTTGGGATTCATAGCAGACTACACCTCCTCCTTGCATGAGGACTCCTACAAACCCTTCCTTCCAGGCATCTGTGCACATGAGGAAGACATTCTCAAGATCAACGATCTTCAACATGGGTGCATGGGTCAGTAGATGTTTTAGGGATTGAAATCTTTCTTCACATTCTTGTGTCCACGTGAATTTAGCTCCCTTCTTCTGGAGGGCAATGATTGGAAAACCAATCTTGGAGAATCCTTTTATAAATCTCCTATAGTATCTTGCTAATCCCATAAAGGATTCGATATCTAAAACATCCTTTGGGGTAGGCCATTCCATGATAGACCTGATCTTGTCAGGGTCTACTGCTACTCCTTCTTCGGATATGACATGGCCCAAGTATTGTATTTGCTTCTGGAAAAAGTCACACTTGCTAAATTTGGCATAGAGATGATGTTATCTTAACACTTGAAGCATAATTCTAAGATGTTCCTCATGTTCCTCTCTATTATTGGAGTAAATTAATATATTATCGATAAAAACCAATACAAATTTTTCTAGGAATTTGCTGATCACATTGTTCATCAAGCACATAAAAGTGGCAGGGGCATTGGTTAATCCAAATGGTACTACCAAAAACTCATAGTGACCATATCTCATCCTGAAGGTAGTTTTGTGGATGTCTTCACTCTTGATTTGGACTGGATGGTATCCAGATCTCAAGTCAATCTTTGAGAATATGGAAGCACCTCCCAATTGATCGAATAGGTCATCAATTCTGGGTAAGGGGTACTTGTTCTTTATGGTTACCTTATTGAGTTGTCTATAATCTATGCACAGTCGGAGGGTACCATATTTCTTCTTTACAAGAAAAAATGGTGCTCCCCATGGAGACATGCTAGGCCAGATATAGCCTTTGTCCATCATTTCTTTTAGTTGTAATTTAATCTCAACTAGCTCGGGTGTGCTCATCCTGTAGTGTGTCCTAGACACTGGCACCGCTCCCGGTGCTAGTTCTATCGAGAAGTCAATGTCCCTTCTTGGAGGTAGACTTGGTACCTCTTTCGGAAATACATCTCTATATTCTCCTAGTATGGGATGATCCTCGAGGCTTGGTTTGTCATTTTCAATTGATTCCAATACCTATATCGCATATAGTGGATATCCCTTTCTGGAATATTTCCTCATTTGAAGAGTTGATATTCGTCTCACCGAGACAGGTTTTTGGATCCCTTGAAGGGTTATCCTTCTTCCTCCTTCACTTACACATTCTAAGGTTTTATGGTAACAATCCAATATGGCTCTATATGTGGCTAGCCAGTCCATTCCAATCAATAGGTCATATGATCCTAGGGGTAGTATGTTAAGGGTTGCTTTGGTGGGGAATTCACCCATAGTGAATTGGCAAGCTAGTATGACCTCCACTACCTTTCTTTTGGTGCTAGTGGATAACTGTATCAACCATGGTTTGACATGTTTATGTGGTTGTAATTTACACTTATCAACAACCTTAGGGGCTATATAACTCAAATTTGAACCGGGGTCGATTAGAATAGACACTAGATGGTTGGTGATCATACTTTCTATCTCCACCGCTGAAGCTTGGTGGTCAGCTTGTTTATTATCCAAGGCTGCATAAATCTGCGGCACACTCCTAGCCATGTCATTGACAGTGGTAGCTTCTTGAACGCTGTAAATTCTCCGACTGTTCTTTTGTCGGTGTTGTCAGTCCCTCAGTAGATGTTCTTCTCCACAACCCCAACATTTCAAGGGTTCTCTCTTTGGGTTATCAATCTTTCATGGGGTAGATCCAGAAGATTTATTTTTGCTCTGGGAGGGGAAATTCTGTTGGTGTACACTTTGGGTTGGGAAGCTCATCCTTGAGTCCTTCCTATAGTTTTTAAATCTTGGGGATTTAAACCCCTTTTCTAGAATCCCAAACTATTCTTCTGCTTCTAGTTTTCACGAGGTTATGTCTGATGCCCCAGCTATTCGTAACAATATATTTCCTTTCAGATAGTGTCTTCTAGGGTCTTTGGCTCGTCAAACTAAATCTTGTTCTGATAGTCCTTAGGTAGTCCGCTGATGAATCGTTGCACCTTTACCTTTTCTACTTTTATATAGGGTACGTACCTCAACAACTCGAGGAATCTACTGACATATTCCTCTATGGTGAGTTGCCCCAGTTTGAGTTCATAGAATTCTTTAGTCTTCTTGTCAAAATACTTTTATGACATATACTTCTTTCGGAAGTATTTCTCAAACCATTCCCAAGATAGGTCCTCTTCGTGAATCCATTTTACATTCTTAAGGTCTTCCCACCAAATGGAAGCCTTTCCATTCAAGTTGAAAGTGGCTACTCGGGCCTTCAAGTTTTCTAAGAAGTCATATACTCTAAAATACTTCTTTAGTCCAAGAAACCAGGCCTCAGCTTCCTCCCCTTTCTTTATTTCACCATCGAAAGAGGGTGGTTTGGCCTTCTTGAATTTTTTGAGATTGTGACTTTTGGAATGCTTTCGCTTCTTCCGTTTTCTTCGGGAATAAGAACTAGTTATGCTGCTAGAAGATCCCTCCGAGTCGTCAGTTTCCTTTCCTAAGGAATTGTCCAATGCTTGTCCCTTATCTCTGGGGTGGACCTTTCTTGAGGTGCTCTTCCCAGTGTGGCCACTTAAAAGACCACACTTTTGTATCTCAGGTGGACTTCGACTTTTCTTTGTCTATCGTCAGTTCGCATGACTGGTGTCATGTTCATGCTACAATTGTCTTTGTATGTCCGATAAACTCTAGAGAAAGACTGCATTAATTTTTGTCTTCTTCTCTTGCTCTTATATCAACCTCTCATTGTCAACCTTGCAGCTCTGTAGTTAGACCATGAGGCTTCTCATAGTCTCAGCTAGATCAGGAGGGGTCTCTACCACTCTCCTTTTGTCAGACTCTTCGTCTCTGTTGTGGGAGCCATCCCCCACTTCGTGGTGCATCACCATTCTATGCATCTGCAGTTTCCTGCGGTTGATCGTCCGCTTGTTGTGAAAGAAAAACACTTATTGTTAGTCAATATTTACATTCATTTATAACCAATGCATAATTCATATTTTTCAAATGCATACACACTATAGGAATTTTCATTCTTAACTTTGACTTTTGATAAAGGGGTTAAGATAGAAGGTTACTCTTTTTAAGAGTACTTCAAATGGAGTTTCAGCGCAACTTGTTCATGAGCCCAAGCAGGCCAAGTGTTTTAACCATGCTCTGATACCAATTTTTCACACACCCACTAAAATACTCTTAGATTTTTAGTGTTTTTCTTCGAGGAATAGAATCCTCGACACTTCTATGGGGCCTAGCACAGACCCTCTCTTTCCTTATCCTCCTCCAAATGACCACAAGCTGGCCTTAGCACAAGCGCTTTCCGTAACTCGTGAGTTGGGAATCAAGACTCTCGACTCCCCTTTCTCCAAACACTGATACCCGAGATGCTATACAGGTATGGCTCCCTCCTCACTAGCACCTTCTATAGGTAACCGTAGGCTAGGCCAAACACTAGCACCACTCGCAACCTCGCCAGTTGAGGTGTTGAGCTCTCGTGCTCCTCCTTCACGAATCCCCGAGACGTGAGAGGTCAATGTTGCATGGACTCTGCTGAAATGACATGCACACACCACTTATAAACCCTGCTATACTCTGCTCATGAGCTGTGTCACCACCGCCTGTCACACGAGACCTTAGCTCTTGACCTTTTGCGACCTTAGTGATCAAGGTGCAGTTTCTTCATCCTGCGAAACCTTAAACCATGATAAGTCAATAGTGGGTTGACTCCTTCCCAGTGTGACACATGTCCACCACCAGTTACCCACTTCCTAGGATAAATACTAGCACTACTCACATCTCACAACTTCACAAGTTGGAGTGTTGAGCCCTCATGCTCCTCCTTCGCGAGTTCCTGAGATACAATAAGTCAACAATGGCTTGACTCCTTCCCAGGTGACATGTGTCCATCACCTGTCACCCATTCCCCACTTTCCCTAGGTGCTTGTTGTTACACCACTTATCAACCACGCAGTCCCCACTTATGGATGGGTCACATGTTTACACGAGCCCTTGGCGCTCGGTACTTCATGACTTTTACAATCTAAA
The DNA here is from genome assembly GCA_010110895.2 of Picea sitchensis. Classification (NCBI taxonomy): domain Eukaryota; kingdom Viridiplantae; phylum Streptophyta; class Pinopsida; order Pinales; family Pinaceae; genus Picea; species Picea sitchensis. The sequence goes on along the minus strand of SNQJ01S0218090.1, from coordinate 17,885 downwards.
AGAAACTCTCTCAAGTTTCGAACCCCCGATAGGTGATACCCATGAAGGTTCTGATACAATGGTTCTCCCGTGCCTTGGATCCAATGGTTACGATCACATCGCGATCTCACAAATCATTAGTTCATGCAGCCCTACCCTTGACCACTTCGAGTCATGATTCAGTGAAATGCTTCTCTCCTGCCTATATAAAGGCTAAGATCAACAGTCAATAGGGCTCCGTCATATCCTCAGATCTACGGTCTGGGAGCCCATCGCTACCTGCAAAGTTTGGAAGGGTCAAAGTGTTAATGCTTGCGCTCCTTCTCTAGATCCATTGGTCTTGATAGATAAGGGGTATTCTCGAAAGGATTTCGACCGTTAGTCAATCAAGTGATGGGGTATTATGTCTCTTTCTATAATGGGGCTCGCTATCTCTTCTAACCTTGAATCACAAAATTCAACTTCTAGGGGCTTCAAACTCCCACGACTCCAAGACCTTAGAGAGCTACCCTTCCGACCCCAGAATTAACCATTTGTACATAAACCAACGATGACATATAAGCATACACATGCATCAATTATTTCTAGTTTAAAACACCAGGCAATCAATCTACACAGAAATCATCATGGGCATATAAACACAAGCATTCATTCATGATATTCAGTTCAAAATACAAGATATAAAACACTTATCAGATCTACCAAGTGTGATGCAACTACTGAGAGGGGTGCTCATTTCCACCCAACCGTAGGCTCAGTGACTCCTAATGTAATTACCACTAGCCACCCCCGAGATAGACCACAATGCTTGGAGGTTCAGTCTCCTACTTCCAACTCAACAGAAATCAAGGACGAAGGTTACTCTCCTTCTCCTGATGCAGGAAAATAATCCAGGATGAAGGTTACTCTCCTTCTCCTGATGCAGGAAAATAATCCAGGATGAAGGTTACTCTCCTTCTCCTGGTATTCATAACTCCCTGCATTTCCAAGGTTTCTCCAGTCTCCTTTTGTGATCCCCCATCACGCGCACTGCTCTCCCCTTTACCACATTTTCTCTCTTGCCAATTTATGTCTACAAGGTTGTGTGTGGCATGAATTCTGTCATCCGTGGTCAATTTTGAGGGTTGTTATGGATGGGTGGCTCACCCCCATCCCCTCATTAACTCTTGAGGAGCCTCCCCACCTACCAATCTAACGGGAAATCCATTCCAGTATCAGAGAGCTACTTCGGTTTGTGAGAAAGTATAAACCAATACAGTACTGGCTCGGTGGAAGTTAACGCAACCATTCGAGGTCCCTTCCACCACGTCTCATTAGCCATCATGGTCTCTTTTAGCACATCCCATCCCAGCAGTCATGCAACACATATTCATAACATAATTTACATTCATCGACCTTTTATACAAAGTTCTGTCAAGTCAAACATTCACATCTTTGAGTTTTCCATAGTTCTTGGCCAATATAGTTATTTTTACAGACTGGGGGAAACAGGGTGTTACAATTCTTAACCTTTCTAATTCCCAATTTGTAATCATATAAACCTTATTCCCTATAAACGTTAAGGAATTTAACCCCTAACTCATTTTAACCATAACCTATATAACCATTATATCCTCAAATATTATAATGTATAAACATTAAACCCTATAAACTCTAAGCCAAGTAGACTATAACCCTTAACCACAAAATTTGTAAACCCCTATAACCCCTACAACATTAATACCTAACCCGTGATAATTAGGAAAATTAAACCATAACCACTAACCCATAATTACTAATCACATTAATCATTATCTCTATTAATATCTAAATTCAATCCCCTCAATCACCCTAACCCTTACCTATCATCACTCACAAAACTACTAGCAGTTATAAAATTTATTCCCTAGAGATCATCATTAACTCAAAACCTCCATCACCTATGGCCCCAACCCATGTAAATTTTATAACCCCTAACACTTAATTTGTATAAACCATAAACCCTAACACCCTAACCCATAATCCCTATTACATCACTAAGATTGAACATTGTTAACCCATAACCCGCAACCCATTTATGCCCTAATCTTGATGACCCATAACAAGTATAAAATGTGTTACTTATCTAATCTCTATATAACTGATAATATTTATAACCCTTATAAGACTTACCCCTTAACCACTATAATAGGTATAAACCATAAGCCTTAACAATACTTAGCAAAAATTACACTACACAACTAACATTTATAACTCTTAATATATAATCCTTATAACCCTTAATCCACTCTAAGATATACCCTAATCCTTACAACAACCAACACTAAACCCTCTAACATATGTCAAAAATAATCCATATGTTATATAACCACTAACTACTATCTCAAATCAACATTATTACCCTTCCATCCCTAACTCCTAACTAGAACAACCTTTAACTAATCCTTATAAGMACCAAATCTTATCTCCTRAATCATATCACATCTATCTCATGTAATCCTTATAATCCTTATTTACCCTATCCACAATCCCACTATCCTRTAGCCCCCRTAATATTTAACCCATATCACTTCTATATCCACTAACCCTTAGAAYCTAGAAGAATTACAACAATCATAACAATTTACCTCTATAATATTTAACCACTCTGACCTAACCACAAACCCTTTCAATAGGACCCCTATAAAACCTAATAATTATTTCCATTGTAACCTGAATCACCCTAACCCTTACCTATCATCACATACAAAACTACTAGCGGTTATAAACTTTATTCCATAGAAATCATCATTAAATCCAAACCTCCATCACCTATGGCCCCAACCTGTGTAAATTGTATAACCCCTAACACTTAATTTGTATAAACCATAGACCCTAACACCCTAACCCATAATCCCTATTACGTCACTAATCTTGAGCATTGTTAACCCGTAACTTGCAACCCATTTATGCCCTAATCTTGATAACCCATAACAAGTATAAACTGTGTTACTTATCTAACCTCTATAACACATAATATTTATAACCCTTATAAGACATACCCCTTAACCACTATAATAGGTATAAACCATAAGCCTTAACAATACTTAGCAAATATCACACTACACAACTAACATTTATAACTCTTAATATCTAATCCTTATAACCCTTAACCCTCTCTAAGATATACCCTAATCCTTACAAAAACTAACACTAAAACCTCTAACATATGTCAAAAATAATCCATATGTTATATAACCACTAACTACTATCTCAAATCAACATTATTACCCTTCCATACCTAACTCCTAACTACAACAACCTTTAACTAATCCTTATAAGCACCAAATCTTATCTCCTAAATCATATCACATCTATCTCATGTAATCCTTATAATCCTTATTTACCCTATCCACAATCCCACTATCCCATAGCCCCCATAATATTTAACCCATATCACTTCTATATCCACTAACCCTTAGAATCTAGAAGAATTACAACAACCATAACAATTTACCTCTATAATATTTAACCGCTCTGACCTAACCACAAACCCTTTCAATAGGACCCCTATAAACCCTAATACCTATTCCCATTGTAACCTCTAATTCATAACCCCTAACCCTCAATTGTTAGAACCCATAACCCATTTAATCTTGAATGACTAATCCATGTAACTCCTAACTTGTAGAATCCTTAACACTCTACACATGTAGTTTATGGACTAGTTGGATTTATGTTTGTACTTATAACATGTATATCATTCTAAAAATAGTGGACCAATTCCATCACCTAATCTATGTTTGTACTTATAACATGTATAACACCTAATCTCTATAGCATGTATATATCAACACCTAACTCCTAACCCATTTAACCTTTATAAACACTAATACATATAACACTAATCCCTAGAAACCATATAAAACTAACCCTAAAACCTATAATCCTTTAACTATATAAAGTCTATAACCACTAGAACCCATAACACTCCCAACCCCAATAAGAACTATCACCACCATATGCTAACCCATATTACGCTTATCATCCTTAACCCCTATAGCCATTAAACCCTAAAAAATATAACCTTAAACTAACCCCAACAACCATTATCTCCTAATACACATACACACACATACTAATAAACAATCCCTATAGTATAACCACTAACAATTCTAACCACTCGCCACTAACCCCTAATTTCAAAACAATCATGATTCCTTGTAACTCTTATCAATCCTAACCCCTGCTAGGAATAATCCCCATTACCTAACCCTTAAAGTATATAACTCCTAAACCTTAAAACATTTCAACCTTTACCTTCATAATTCTTAAAGCTTATAATTTTTAACATCAAACCCATATAGAATTTAAATCCTAAACCCTCTACCTCTTAAACCCTATAATATTTAACCCACAATAGTTTTAAACCTTAAACCCTATAACCCCCTCCACTTGCAACACATTTAAACCCATAACCTTAAACCCCTATAAACCCTAGTATGTTCTGGAATATTGGTTGTTGTCATTTATGTCAATTGTAGTCATTGGTTTTGGACCACATGATTGATGAAGGTATTTGGACAGGAAGGACAATGCACATGCAAATACAACACCCATAGATGGATAATATACATCATATTGTTTCCGCTAGTAGGTGGAACGTCACGTGGATCCTCATGGTTGAGGATAAATGGATTTTTGAAGATGACAAAGTGAATTGAAGGAGGAAGTATAGGTCAACCCTCAAGATAATTAAAGAAAGAATTACAAAATAAGAAAGTGCCAGGTCAGCCCTAATGTTAAAATGAAGTGACATAAAGAGTATAAATAAATCTCATTAAACATTCATTTTTCAACACACAATTTTTTTAACGAACAAGGAGATATAATTCGAATATCAGAGGAAATATGAAGTAAAGAAGGACAGATTTCAAAGGAGGATGAAGTCTTTTGGTGATGTGTTCTAAGGTATGTTATTTACAGGTCATCTTACCATTTTCTCTATAAAGTTTTTTTCTAGAATGATTTAGATGTTGAAATTGGTGTGGTATTGAGAAGACATATCTAGGTACCTGTGGTAAAAATTTCATCTCTTTATTCCATATAAGTTTGGAGATACACGCTGTGGAAGATAGGGTTTTTGACTAGTCCCGAAGCTAGTCATAAACAGGTGTTCCAGGTAAAACAGTCATAACGTATTCATAGAGAATCCAAATGAAGTGAGACTAATTTCATTGGAAAGAGTACGCAATGTAGTTTCATGTATATTAATTTTATAATCTTATGTTAAATATTGAGCGTGGGGCATGATGTACAAGTTTTCTCTCCTGAATAAACCAAAATTTAAAAGGTCTACCATTTTCTCTATAATGCATTTTCCAGGAGGACTCAAGGAGTGAAACTTGGAGGCATTTCAGAGAATACATTGAGTTATATTATCTATAGGATCATTGTATTCTAATAAGTGAAGAATTGTAGAAGTTGAAGAAGTCTCAGGAAGCATTATCAGGTTCTATGTGATGGTTGGTTGATGGTGATGATTTAATGTAAAGTTTTATTATCTCTCATATATTCTTCAGTGGAAGGAAGGAGAAAGAATGGAGAGGTCAACCCTATCTTGATATTGGAGGATTGTATCTTCCTTTTGGAGTTTTATTCCTCCCTTTATATTTGGAATTTTTAGCTTCTCTTGGAAGTCATTACTTCCCTTGAACAATAACTATTGATTATTTCTCATATATTGTGAATGGTGCATTATGGTGTATTGGTGTAACGCTTCTACTATTGTTAATTCCTCATTGGATATAATTGAATATATAATATGGTTGAAGTATAAGTTGAAAAAGTTGTTAAATTGTACTTGATATTGATTCACCCCCCTCTCAGTATCAACAATTGGTATCAGAGTGGGTTACCTTCAGTACAGTTTAACCACTGGAAGGAAGATCCTAAGCAGAAATGGAAGACAAAATTCCAAATGGGATTCAACCATTTGATGGAATCAATTTTGAATACTGGAGTAATATAATGGAAACTTAACTGAAAGTTCTTGGGGTAGATGTTTGGTTCTCATATTTTTCAGGATACAATGTTTTGAAGAAACCAAAGACTGCAGCTCAGAAGGAAGTAAGAAGGAACAACAAATTGGCAATAGATACCGCCTGGATGGATTGACAGATTGAGTGAAATCCAAGGTGGGATGATGTAGGAGTATCACTCCACATCATCAAGCACTAGCCATCCAACACTTCAAGAACGCATTCAATGGAGAGGAGAGGTGCAACCATCTCACTTTCAAATTTCAAATTTGAATTAAATGTATTAAATGTTTGTAAGGCCGGAGAGCCCAGCCGTGCCTTTGAGAATGTTGTAGTTGGTGTCACCTTAATGGCTAACATGTTGATGGGGAACTAGATCCAATTCAGATTAGATGGCCCATTCAATGTAATTCATTGTAATTAATGAGAGTTGGTGAGGATGGAGGGAAGAGCTCGAGGATCCCCCTTTTGTAAAAAGATCCTTTGTATCTATAGGATTAGTCAGGAGAGATGATGAGTCAGTAGAGTCTGCAGAGAGGGCAGCTAGGAAGGATAGAAAATAATAGAGAGAAGAGAGGAAGCTGTGACTCTATTACAGTCTGAGCTTACATTGTAAAAGAGGCATTTCATATTAATATGAACATAGCAGTTTTTCCTGCATGTTGTTGTTCATGTGTTTATGAGTTCATGAATGAATGTCTTTATGCATTTATGATATGTTGTAGATGTGTGTTAGTTTTCATTTGTAGGTTACAGATAGAATTCATTGTCTGTTGGGTTGTTTGATTCCAGGTCTGGTTCTTTGTGGCTTCATGCAAGAGGTTGCATGACAGAACATTGAGGGTTTTGTAAGCCAGTGCATAGAATGCACTTCTGAATTCTACAAAATTTTGACAAAGATGTGCCAAGAGGGTGCACTAGAGGAAGTCATTGACTCAAGGAGGATGCCTCAAGGTTACTTAACACCTTGAAGGAAGAACTATGCAGAGGAGGGCACAGGACAGACACAATTTCTGGGAATTCTATGTGACTCTGCCAAGAGGGCCTTGAGTGGATGCACAGGGTGCACAGAAGGAACTCTATTTCGAGTTCAGAGAAGACAGAAAATCTAAAGTTCTATGGAAGGAAAAAAGAATCATTGAAGATTCTTTAGAAGCTCTGCCAGGAGGGCACCGAGCAAGTGCAAGGAGTGCACCGAGAATAACTCTCTTTTTAGAGTTCTGAGATAAGGGAAGTGTCACAAGGAAGACACTCACAGGGTTACTGAACACCCTGTAGGCTCAGTAAGAAGTTCTTGAATAGGAGGCTTTGAAGAGGGCACAAATCTCCATTTGAAGGAGAAGGCAAGGGTCAAATCACTTAGAGGTATGAGAAGGAAAAGATCAGGGCGGATAACACAATTGTGTGCAGGGATCCTTTAAGGAGTGCAGGGATCCTCTTGAGGTTTCAGAGTGAACAAAGCTTAGGAGGGCAGCGTTTTCAGTAACGTAGGTGAGACTAAAGGTTGTGGAATCGCGGGATAAAGAATAAAGGTTTCAACCTTTGAAGCGTTTGAAATATTCTAAGGCTTGGAGAGAGTGTGTGCTATGGAGGGAGCAACAACTGTCATTGGATCGATATTGGGAGGAAAGATCTAGACCATTGAATATATGTCTAGACAATAGGAGGAGAGCACACAGGAGAGTAGATGAAACAGATGGTGGAGACACTTCAGGTAGAAGTGTCGAGTTGTCGTGAGATGTTGGATCCAAAAAATAGGCACGAGGTTTAAACCTCGTAACAGCATAAGGAAGAGGACTCGTTAAAGTCCTGAAAGCATCAGGACCATCCATTTTGGAGAACAGGTGGTAGAGATCTGGATCATATCGCGAATTCGAGCATTGCGAGCGGGGAGGCAGAGTTATTTGTGCTTCAAACCCTTGAGTTGTGAGATTGCGATTCAACCTGAGCCATCGATCGAGGAGGAAGGAGAACCATTAGATTGGTGCCATGCTACATTGTGTATCAGGGTTTTGAAGGATGAAGGAGTTGCAACTTGGTTGCTAAGGTCGTGAAGTGCCAAGCACCGAGGGCTCGGGCAAACGCATGTCATGTTCATTAGGTGGGGACCACGTGATTGACAAGCGGTGCAATGTAGAGCGTAAAAAGAAAAGTGGAAGCGGGTGACAGATGGAGGACATACATCACCTGGGAAAGGAGTCAACCCATTGTTGACTTATCACATCTCATGGATTCATGAAGGAGGAGCACGAGGGCTCAACACTCCAACTCATGAAGTTGCAAGTTGCGAGTAGTGCTAAGCACTTGGCCCTAGCTGGTGGTTGTGTGTATTCTCAGGTATTGGCATTTGGAGAAGGAGGAGCCAAGGGTCTTCGACTCAAGAACACACGAGTTGCAAAATGCGTTTTACGTTGAAGCCCGGTCGTGGTCGCTTGGAGGAGGTGAAGCTTGCGCCTAGCATCAAATTACATAGGGAGGGTCTTTCATGAAGGACCCATGTATCGATACATGAGGTTCCAATTGGGATCTGAGGGAGTCACTTCAGCTCAATGAGAGTTAGAACGATCCTATGTGGATCTCAGCCCCAAGGTAGGGGGTCTATGTGTGCATCAAGTGGTATCAGAGCCACTTTCTGTCTGTAGACTACAGGCAAAGGGAGACAGAGTAGATAAATAAAATACTCTGATACACACCATCAAGTGGTATCAGAGAAGGATTTTTCCCATATATTTCAAGCAAAAAAGGAAGACAGAGTGTTGGATCTCTGTGATGATTGTTGCAAGGGATGCATCAGTCAAATGGTACAGTCAGGAGGACTGTAGGAGATGTTGGAAGTGCTCTCAGTTGCAGAATGACAACAACAAGTTTTCCAGGAGGGAAGACAGGAAAAGGAAGATGGCTACTGAAGGCCATGGATGTGGTGGATAGAATAACCATCAGCAGCAGAGAAAAGATAAGGTGGATGAAGAGCTCATTGAGGTAAGGGCGAGGATGGAAGAGATTTCACTACGGGTGTAGAAGAACACAAATCCACATTGGGTATATGAATGGCCCATGTGTTACCCATGATTTTGGTCATCATGATGATGTATTGATGATGGTGTATTCAGGCTCTTCATTAGAACTTTTTCCTGAGAAAAGTTACCTTCATCTCTTTCCAGAAATCACATTTTTGAGGACTGTTTGCAGGCTGCTAGTATATTTGCCTGCGAGAATGTATGATTCTCGTAGGCTGCCTTAAGGAAAGGTGCGAGAAGTTCACACTATGTTGAACTGCTAGGGTACGAACTCTTTCTTAAGAAAGGAAAAAGATGAATTCTCGAAGTTTCTAGAAGGGAATCTTCTAGAAGGATGAGATGGCATTTGAATGGTTATCCTAGTACTGGATTCCCTGATATTTTGGGATCATTCTTA
>SNQJ01S0218089.1:0-15463 GCA_010110895.2 Picea sitchensis | reverse complement strand
GGAAAATACATTTTCCATTCTAATATTTGTTTTTCTTTCTTGAAAAAATAACAACCCATTGTCTTATTCATTAATTTTTATTGTACTTAAATCTTTGGTGATGAATAAAAACTTTTTCAATCATCCTTCTTTCTTAAATATATTCAAATCTTATTTGTTTTACTCAATCTTGTATTTAATAATATATTTATTTACATAATTAATAGACTGATCATTTTTTATTTTATGCTTTAATGTTTCTAACTTCTAACTTCTTGTATTTAATAATATATTTATTTACATAATTAATAGTGGTTGATGATTTTGAACTGCTCGCTCGACAGAGGAGGGCGAGGCAAGCGCCTCTTTTTGATTGATGACACTCCTATGAAGGCAGGTGCATGCTGCACTCACAAGAGACTGCCAGTGATAAGCTGGATGAAGGTGGGGATGACGTCAAGTCCGCATGGCCCTTATGGGTTGGGCCACACACGTGCTACAATGGCAATGACAATGGGAAGCAAGGTCGTAAGGCAGAGCGAATTCGAAAAGATTACCTCAGTTCGGATTGTTCTATGCAACTCGAGAACATGAAATTGGAATCATTAGTAATCGGGGATCAGCATGCTGCGGTGAATATGTACCTGGGCCCTGTACACACCGCCCGTCACAGTATTTAATAATATATTTATTTACATAATTAATAGTGGCTGATGATTTTTTATTTTATGTTTTAATGTTTCTAAACTAAATTATTATTGCATATTCATATATGTTTTTTAAAATATTTATTACTACTTTATAAGATTTAGTATCTCTAGTCTTTGGAAATATGTGTTCATCAATTACTTTATTATTTATTTTTTTCATTTCTTTTATTATTGTAAAGTTTTAAATTGTTCAATGTAGAGTTTTTTGAAAATTTTTAGAAAGACAAATTTTCAAATTTTCTGACTATATTTTTGTGTGTAGACTTCCATTCTTACTATTTCATTTTTACTAGATGTTTTTAGATCATGAATTATTAACATACTTCATACTTCCTTGTATTTAAGGAAGATGAGTTGTTAACTAAACAAACAAAAATGCTTTTAGATGAGATTCCAAAATAAAAAAAGCTTCACTAATATCAATAAAAATCCAATCTTCTATTAATAGTGTGTTTTTTTTATAGTTCTGAGGCACAAAATAAAGATCATATACTTTGTGAAAAGCCTAATCCGCCTAATCCCCTGACCCCATACATGAAGGCTACCATACTATGATACTAAAACCGGTTGCAATTTTACCAAATGCCAGGGAACATAGAGATTATAATATCTATCAATTACATGTTTTAATAAATGTGATATATAACTTGACAGACACAATATTGTTTGTCACACAAATTGTCCCAAAACTGGACTCAACCACCTCCAATGTGGCTTTTCTCAAGCATCAACAAGTCCTCTACCACCATCCTTGTTGTTCTGCAAGGGTTCGTTTTTCTTAACAAAAGATTAAAACATGATTAAAAAAGGATACCTAAAAGATTTTAGAATCCCAATACTCTGCGCTGATTGAGCTGAAATCAGCGCAGTAATGGTGGTTGATGCTAATTGATATTCAATTTTTTTGTGCAGTCATGGCACGCGGTCACAAACTATTCTTCAAACAGCGTCCTCCTTGCAAGTTCAAACTAGCCAACTACATACCTACATACCTATTAGTCCTTCCCTCAGAGGTTTTGGGCTATGTTCATGGCAATTTTTCAGAATCTTTTTTCAACTTTCTAGAGGTTTCTATGCTTTGCTTTTAGCTTGTTTAGGTTCGAGACTCTTTAGTTGGAGGTTGTTTTCTCTACTTCTTACAGAGATCCCAAGTCCTCTAGTTTTGGTATAATGGTGTATGATACTATTCACATGTCTTCTCACTGTTATATCACATTTATTTCCATCGCTCAGTGGGTCACTATTTTTTTTAAGTTATCGATGAGGGTAGTGCGGGTCTGATGTCTCTCGGTTTTCATTTTGATCAATGGTTTTTAAAAGAGTTGTCAGGGTTGCAGTCACTTCGACAGGAGGTGTCCCATTGTGGTTGGGCCTTGGTAGCTGACTCACCATCCACTGAGTAGCCTCCCAATGGAAGATGAAGTCGGTGCCTTGATGGGGGCGGATGATGAAGCCATGTGGAGGCAGGCGNNAATTAAATGTGAGCCTTAATTCATGTCAGTGTTCAGTAAAGACGTTGTTCCCATATTCACCAACGATTAAACATAGGGAGGATTTGTGTCTCATTTCCTCCATCCCCAAGAGAGGTTCTGAGTCTGTTGCAACCAGACAACAAACATGGGATTTCCCTATGTTTTCACTAGAGGCTCTTGGAGTGCAAAAGGCGGGAAATAAGAGAGTGATGGGTTGTGTGACCCGGGGATTTAGTGAGAGTAATTTTTTTACTACAGGTCTGCGCAAGGTAAATCTTTGGATCCCGAACCGATCCAAACACAAGATGATGTTAGGAGAAGATATTGGCCTTAAATATACTTTAAGTTTAGCGCTCTATACTCTGGTGGGAAGATTTTATTATCGTGCAAGGTGCAAGATGCCTCTCGAAGAGTGGGTAAATTATACTTGGTGTCTGCTATTGGGTTGCATGTTTGAAGTGGTTTACATGACAAAAGGTCGGCATGGTTTTTGTTTTAAGTGGGTCGAGGAGTCGGAGGTTATTTTAGAAAAATCTTGGAGCTTCAACGGAGACAGTTTGATGCTAAAATGATGATGGTGGGTGAGCTTCGATCCGATGCACGATTACTTCTGCTTCAATCACTTATGGGTGTTACTACCTGGTTTTTCGTTGCATTTCTGGAATGCAAAGGCTTTGGCAGCCATATGAAACACTCTTGGTAAATTCATAAGAGTCGATGATGGGGCACTTTGGGCTTCAGATAAAAGGATTGGCAGAGTTTTAGTGGAAATAAACATCGATGTGGGTCTGTTGGATACCTTGGACACAGTGTTGCGAGGATATCATTTGTCACAAACTTTGGACTATTTGGGTATTCCTTTTAGATGCACGCAGTGTCGGAAAAACGAACATCTAAGGAGGGAATGCTCGGGTTTCTACGAGGACGAGGTCTCATAAGGGACAATGTTGGAAAGGTCAACCCGAGTGGAGTCACCAGATGTGGAGTCGTGCAGGTTTAGCCCGAGTGGTGTTGATTTTTTAGCTCCTAGTCAGTCGGCCCCAATGGACTCAATTACGGGTAAGATCAAATCCATTTGTCCCACGCTATTTTATTCTTTATCTTCCTGGGAAAGAAAAGAATTGGACACTTCTAGTTTTTCGGAGTGCGAGGGGGTAATTTGGTTGACTTCGTTCTCTCTCGAGTCCCGACGGGTTCTCAAGCTCCATCGGGTTTACCAATTGTTGTCCTTCCTTCTAGTTGTTTGGGAAGGGGGATTCTAGAACTGTGGTAACTCTTTATCCTCGGGAGTTTAGTGTCCAACCACGTGACACTGTGGAGGTTGTTACTAACACAGACCGTAGCTCGCCTAATGTTTTGGGATCTCCGAGAGGGGACCTTATTGGTCTGATTGCTCTTGATGAGGAATGCATAATCCTAAGGTTTAGGGAACCTGAGTTGGGGGATAGTGATATTGGGGAAGTCCTAGAGTCTGTGGTCCCTTCCTACCGAGAGGCGCTCTCTCCGATACAATTACCAACTTTTCGGGGGAGGACCGTTTACAACAGACCGATTACAAAAGGGGGTACAGGGATGTCGAGGCCCAAAGAGGAGACTGTTAGGAAGGATTACACTTGGTCAAGGGGTATGGGAATGGAGATTTCCCCTATAAAAAACCGGAGTGAAAGGAAGAAGAAAGAGAAATTAGGTCTTTTATCTGTTGAGACACCATTACCTGTCATTAGTGAATTTGGGGTGCTTAGAGGCTTGAAAGCCCTGGCGAGAGAGAAATCATGATTTTACTCTCTTTAAACATTAGAGGGGTGGGGGAGATCTTGAAATCCACCTCCCTTCGAAGACTTCTTCAGAGGACTACACCAGACATTATCTTTTTGCGAGAAACTATGGTGGAGGATAAAAAGGCTCGAGCATTTATGAATTATTTTCGTCCTTCTTGGATCACTTGTGTTGTAAGTGTTGTTGGAACTTCGGGGGGGCTATTAGTATCTTTGGATGCAATTTTTTTTTACATTACGCCTTTTTTGTGTTGTGGTGGTATCCTTTGAACAAGTACTCTTTTGGAACTTAATCAACTAGTTACTTTGCTAAATGGGTATGGACCCTATTTGGAGAGAAAATCCTTCTGGGAAAAGGTGGTGGCCAGGGGTCTTTTGGCGTGCATAAATATTATTTTAGCCAGCGATTTAAACCTTACCTGTGATGTTGGGGAGATGTGGGGAGAAGCAACACAATTGTATCCTTTGTCTGCATTCTTTAAAGATATTTTTAATGGCTCTAGATTGATAGATATTGCTTTGGATGTTATGGTGTCGACGTGGAGAAATGGCAGAAGGGGCTCTGTAAGTATTTCCAAAAGGTTGGACCGCGTCTTAGTAGCTGAAGATTTTATTGCAAGAGTTAGTAGATATAAGTCGTGGGTGGATTTTCCCTACTTTTCTAACCATGCACATGTCCTTTTAAGATTAGATCGGCTTACTATCCCAATAGTTTACCCCTTAAAATTCAATGCTAGTTGGTTATGTGAAGAAGAGGTGATTTCTATAGTGACTAAAGTCTGGAAGGACCCTGTGTATCTGGATGAAAGGGATGCTCATCAATGATTAGAAAATAAACTTAAGTCTTTAAAAGCTCACATTAAAGCTTGGGCAAAACAATTTAAGAGAAAACAGGAAGAAAAGTTAGTTAGTTTGGAGGGACTTCTGAAAGATTTACTTTCGGGTGTGACAAAGGAGATTAGCAACAGTGATAAGGAGACACAAATAAAAACCCTGGAGCCTGAGCGTGACAAAATCTTACGAGAAGAAGAATAAAAGTGGAGAATCAGAAGCAGAGTCGTTTGGCTAAAGAGTGGTGATAATAACACAAAAAATTTCCACAGTTATGCTAGCTTCAAGAGGAACAAGAACTATATATGGGAGATAATGGATGAGAGTGGAGTTTTACACTCCGATGAGGATTATATTAAAAAAGAATTATTCAATTACTTTAAATCTTTTTTATGAGGAATCTGATCAGGTGTTTATTAATGATCAAGTTAACAATGCTAGTATTTATGATCGCATTGTGAAGGAAGATGATGCAACTCTTTTAGATTGTCCATGTTCGAAGCTGGAACTGTGGGAGGTCCTTAAGTATTTTTCCAAAGATAAGAGCCCAGGGCCCGATGGATGGTCAGTGGAGTTCTTCATCCACTTTTTTGATTTAGTGGGAGATGACTTACTAGATTTGGTGGAGGATTCTAGACTGCGTGGTTCAATGAATAAGTCTTTAAACACAACTTTTTTTACTCTTATTCCAAAAGTAAATAATCTTAGTTCCTTTGGGGATTACAGACCAATAGATCTTTGTAATTTATGTTACAAATTGATTTCAAATATTATTCCAAATAGGTTAAAGCCTATTCTCTCTCGTTCATTGTCGGAGGAATCGAAAGTTTGAAGTCCCGATGGCCAAAGTCACAAAGACCCGAAATGATGAAGGGATGAAGTTGCAAAGAGATGAAATGCCGAAGGGTCAAAAGGCCGAAGTCCCGAAGGTCGAAATGCTGAAGCGTCGAAGGGTCGAAGGGTCGAATTCGCTAAAGGGTCGGAATGATGAAGGGATAAAATGTTGAAGGACTGAAATCGTGAAGTGTTGAAGGACCATAGTCGTGAAGGGTAGAGTCCCGAACTCCCGAACATCGAAGTCCCGAAGAAGACATAAGACGTCCAATGTAAAAGATCACTTCGGGATCATTCCTGATCATCGATTTACTACAATGGAAGGATAGTGTAAGAGGATGTGTTAACCGAAATCAAGCGGTGTCCATCGTTGATGACTTACACAACAGGAGGGTACATGTCAACATATCATGAACTTCGGGTGAAATGCTCCGGGAGCAAACAAAGGTTTGAGAATTGAAAGTCCCGAACGCCGAAGACCTGAAGGGAAAAGTGTTGAAATTACGTCAATCGTCCATCTCATTAGAAGATCGAATCGTAACCGTTGAAATGTTAAAAATCCTTATGAACTATGGTTTGGAGGAGCACCATCAATGAAATACTTCAAAGTCTTTGGAAGTAAATGCTACATCAAAAGACTAGATGAGAGTCTTGGAAAATTTGATGCCAGATCTAATGAAGGTATTTTTCTTGGATATGATTCAAACAAGAAGATGATATGGATACTAGTGAAAGTGAAGAAGATAATCAATATGGAGAGATAAGAGAAGAATTCCCAAGAAGAGATACAAATACACCCTCAAGAATTATTCAAAAAAATCATCCCAAAGAACTTATTATTGGAGATATGAATGATGGAGTACAAACAAGAAGACAACTACTGTATCAAACATAATTAGCATTGTTGTCACATATTGAGCCAAGTTCAATCAAATAAGCATGTAAAGACGAGAACTGGGTTAAAGCTATGAATGAAGAATTGGATCAAATTGAAAGAAATCAAACTTAGGAACTAGTTCCCAGACCAAAAGATAAAAATGTCATTGGAACTAAATGGGTATATAAAAATAAAATGAATGAAGATGGGCAAGTAATCAAGAACAAAGACATATTAGTATGAAAAGGGTATGCTCAGGTTGAAGGAATAGACTATGAAGAAACATTTGCTCATGTGGCCAGATTAGAGGCAATTAGGATGTTCTTAGCTTTCTCCAACGACAAAAAATTTAAAGTGTACCAAATGGATGTCAAATCAGCATTTCTCAATGGAAATTTAGAAGAGGAAGTCTATATTGAGAAACCAGATGGGTTCCAACTAACAAATAAAAGAGACTATGTTTGTAAATTAAATAAGGCACTCTATGGATTAAAACAAGCACCCATAGCATGGTATGCAAGGCTAGACTCTTATTTACAAAAACAAGGCCTCAAAAGGGTATCAACATACAACAATCTTTATTGCAAAATTGATGGTAATAACTTGATCATTGTGGAAGTGTATGTTGATGATATCATATTTGGTAGTAATAATATAAAAATGAGTAAGGACTTTGCTAATATGATGCAGCAAGAATTTGAAATGTCTATGCTTGGCGAACTAAATTTCTTCCTTGGATTACAAATAATACAGGTCAAAAAGGGAGTCTTTATCCATCAGTCTAAATATGTTAAGGATATGCTTAAGAGATTCCAGTTAGAGGATTGAAAACCTGTTTGTACACCTATGATGGTTGGATGAAAACTAAGTAAGGATGATGAGTCCAAAGTTGTAGATGCAAAACACTATAGATCAATGATTGGCAGTTTGCTCTATGTAATAGCTTCCAGACCTGATGTCAAGCAAGTTGTTGGGATGGTGGCTAGATTCCAAGCAGAACCAAAGGAGAGTCATGTTAAAGCTGTAAAAATATTCTTTAGATATCTGAAAGGAACTTCATAAAAGGAAAACTTCATAAGAGGAAAGCATCTTCACAGGGGGAGTCTTTTTTTTTCATATATATGAAGTTAGTTTGTTTCCCTCAATGACAAAGGGGGAGATGGATATATTTTTATTGATGTCAATAGTCAAAGTGATGATGTCAAAATGGTGTGTAGAGATCGATATCGCAAGCTCAGGAGGGTTAGCAAACACAGAGATCAAAACTTGAAAGGAAAAGCGTAAGCTCAACAGTCGTCCGATCAAAGTGAGAAGCCTCAGCAACCATCCGATCAAAAGGATCACTTTTGAAGTGGAAGGATAGGATAAGCAAGGTAAAGAAGCTGTGAGTTCGAATATCCATATACCCGTCAGACGTCAGATCTGAAGGAGAGTGAGTCGTTGATTTTTCACTCTGAAATATCGTGAAATTGAGAATCGAAAGTTTGATAGAGGGAGCAGTTCCAAAGTCCTGATACACGAAGTCCCGATAAGATCTAGACCGTTGGATTAAAGAGGACTGTGGACTGTTGATCTAGAGTATTTCAACTATCGGGAGTTGGAAGAGTCAGTGGTGGCTCATGTTCAAACACCCGAAATGCGAACTCGCAATTTGATCACATTCGTCGATCAAAGGGATAACGAGGACCATTGATTCGAGAAGGACATGTGGCATACCACGTCAGCAAGGACACGTGGCGCAATCAGACACAGACAAGTGTCAAGTTGATTCGGCATGTTAGGTACGTGAAAATCATGAATATGAGTGACATGTGGCAGCTACTCATCTCGTGACACATCATCAAGTGATTTAAGCAGTTACGTCAATCCGAGAGTCTTTGCTTCGGGATTTTCATCACCAACAAATGACAAGAGCTCTGAAGTCCTGATGGTTGAAGTCCAAAGAGACGAAATGCTGAAGGGTTGAAGTCATGAAGAGCCGAAATGTTGAAGGGTCGAAAGGCCAAAGTCGTGAAGGACGAAATTTTGAAGCGTCGAAGGGTCGAAGGGTTGAAGTCGCTAAAGGGTCGGAATGTCGAAGGGCCGAAATTGTGAAGTTCCGAAGGACCATAGTCGCGAAGGAAAGAGTCCCGAACTCCCGAACATCGAAGTCCTGAAGCAGACATAAGACGTCCGATCTAAAAGATCACTTCGGGAGAATTATCGTCCGTCGATCTACTACAGTGGAAGGATAGTTTAAGGATTAATGCTAACCATTGATCTGGTTCCGAGATGTAATGTGAACCATCAAATCGTTTCGGTGATATCTTAATCGATAGTTTTGTAATGTTGTAAGTCACGAAGACCTTAAGGTCAAAGTGTCAAAATNGGAAGGATAGTTTAAGGATTAATGCTAACCATTGATCTGGTTCCGAGATGTAATGTGAACCATCAAATCGTTTCGGTGATATCTTAATCGATAGTTTTGTAATGTTGTAAGTCACGAAGACCTTAAGGTCAAAGTGTCAAAATCCCATCAGTCGTCCATCTCAACAAGAAGATTGAATCGTGACCGTTGAAACGATAAATGTTCAAGCGCTTGTCTCGCCTAACGTAAGGTCACTACCGTTAGTCATATGCTATAAGAGTTTTAAAAGGAAATTATAATATGTCTCTATAGTTGGTAAAGTCTGTGGTTCTGTAATGCATTGTCATATGTGATGGTTTGAAGGAAGCGCCTCCACGGAATTTGGTCTCTTTGAAAATAACATAGATTCAAGATCGAGTATAAAGGATTAAATTAATCCACGACTATGATCAATTTACCTTCAAGGTAACAATAAAACAGTATTAACGCTAATTAATTGAAGAGGTGTGATGTTCGAAATGAAGGGACATTGTTGTGTCACACTCGTGTCGTTTGAAGAGTATATAATCATGGAAGAGTATTGAGAAGAAAATGTCTTTGCAGTCCAAACCACAAGATCAATAGTTGAAGCAAATTCCAGGAAGAAATACAAATACCTCTGTATTAAGGTTGGTTGGGTGGTGCAAGGGCAGGTTGGTGCCTGCAAAGGGAGTTGGTGCTTCCTTGTTAGTTGTAGCTGACTAAACAGGGGGTTGTAGCATCCTACCAATTGGTGTTGGTAAACCAGGGTGTAGGTGCATCTTGATTAGTTGGTGATGATAAAAAAGGAAGTACATCTTCTTTCTATGTAACATGTAAAACAAATTTTGCAGTTAATAGAAAAGAGTTTGTGGTTTTTCCATTTGGGTTCCATGATAAAATACTGTGTTAAAATTATGTTTGCATTAATAAATGAAAAATTGATATAACTGTTGTGTCACNCCCCCCCCTTTCAGTGACAGGATCTGATCCTTCACCAGAGTGTTGTTCTTCCATCCAGTGAAGATCTCTTGGAATCCATGACCAATTTTTTTCCCTTGACATGGCTTCCTTCCAGAGTATTATCCTCTTGGAAGCCATGATCAAGATGAGTCTGCGAGCATAGTTTTCCTCTCTGTGGTAAGCTCGTTAAAAAATGAAACAGAGGTCACAAGCATAGTTTTCCTCTCTGTAGCAAGCTCGTTAAAAAATGAAACAGAAATCTGGGGACTGAACCCAGAGCCCATAGCATAGTGTTTTTCCTGTTTCAAGCTCGTTAAAAAATGAAAAAGTCACCTCTCCCTTCGAGTCGAGTCTTTCGTTAGGTCTCATGTTTGAACCTTCATTTCATCCACCCTTATCCTTTTTCTCCATCTAGTACAAAAGTTGGTGACAACATCAAAGTCGGTGAATGAATTGAAGCTTGGGGGGCATGTCTCCAACCTTTGATTATCATTCTGGAGTTAAGACACTAACTTTTCAATCCAAGGGTAGAGTACCAACCATCCATGGGTATCCCAACCTTTGGAAATTACGTTGGGAATTTACAAGCATAGTTTAATTTTGTTTCAATCTTGTGTAAAAATGAAACCAATACCGAGCTTAGTCTTTGTTATTTCTCGTGCTCATAAATACATGAGAATAAGTTACCGAGCTTAGTATTCATTCTTTCTCGTACTCGTAAAAACACGAGAATGCACCGAGTAAACTTTTATCTCTTTTTCGGGCTCGCATGGAAACACGAAAAAGGAACCCCCTGGAGTCGTCTTTAAGCTCTTTTTAGACTCACCAAACGTGAAAATTTCGCCGAGTGATCTTGCTTCCTTTCCCACTTGTTAAAAGGTTTGAAAGGGCGTCTTTCGAGTGATAATTTATCTCTTTTTTGGCCTCGCGAGACTAACATTATGAAAAAGGACAACACTGGAGTTGTCTTTAAGTCATTTTCAGACTCTCTAAATATGAAAAACCACTAAATTTACCTTCTCTGGACTCATTAAACAAGCACACATTAAAGGGCCCATATGGGACCGAACCCTTACTTCTTCTAGTTCATTAAACAAAGGAAGAGGGACTTACCAAAGGTGAGTTATATCGAGCATGTGTTATCCTCCTCGAGCTCGTTAAATTAAAAAGAGGTACTCGTCTATCTGGATGGGGGGGAATTTTGAAGGAACCAAGCCAAGCAGTTTTTGAAAACATCACAAGTCACTCTTCTGGTCACCCTTGAACACAACACTTTGTCTTTGCATACATTTTAATCCGTTGAATCTCTGCACTGAACCAATCCTCTGATTTTTCCTACTCCTTTGGGTCACCCAATGAAAGTCACAGTATCCACTGCATTATCAAGTTTTGGTCCATGTCATGTTTCTGCTGATGTGCCTCAGTGTTCAAGGGAAGTATCTGCGTCGAGAGTCAACCATCACAAATTTCATGTTTCAATGCCCATGTCAGTCCATGTTCATTTGATCCACCAATTTACATCTCTGTGTTAGTTTTGTGTCGTTGATGGGGGATACATCAAGGCCCTCCTGCGACAAGTGTATTCCTATCGACTTCAGCACATTATCCGGTAACTAGACCTAGAAACCAGTTAGTATATGCATGCCTCAATGCCAGGCCTCCTCGTGTCCGACCGTAGGTTTACATCATTGACCTCCGATCGGATGATTCCACGAATGTTCAACTTCAGCTCATCTATTCGCATTTGCTGGAATGTACTAAAGTACCTTGAGAATCATTGACATTAATGATGATTTTCCTCTCACTTGTTAATAGTTTATCTCATTGACTGGTAATCAAGTGGTTTCTCCCATGTTCGACATCAGGACATCTATTCACATGGTTAGATTCGTACTACGTCAGGATCGATAAGAAGACCCTGGGTTGAGTGATTCACTCTAATATGTACTTTACCCAGGTTGCGACAAAGTTTCTCTTGAACATTGACACATATACTGCCACATAGATCCACTTTGTATTGGTCTTTGGCTATGTCTTGTTGTCTCGTAGATCCATTGTGTATTCTTTGTGGCTACGATCAGTTCAGGTCATGGAAGTATAGATCCACATTGTATCTTCAGTGGCTATACCATTTTGTCAATATAATTATGGATCCGCAGTGTATCTTATGGCGGCCATACCTTGAAAGTCTTTATCACTCAAGCATAGGTATGCATGCCTTTGGTTTGAAACATATCTTGATATTTGTTTAATGGTTGTGTGCAGATTCTATTGGGTTCTCCGAGTCCATACCCTTTCTCAAAAAAGTCTACAAAGTACTTCAGTCATCAGTTTTTGTCTTCTAACTTCGCACTTTGGGGGGAAATCTGTTACACATCAAAATTACTGACTTCAGTAATGACCTATTGTCGTCATTACAAGTGTCGCATCTTGGCCGCAAGTGTTGCAAACATCATACTGCCATCTCGCCTATGGCATGTCTCTAACGACATCACAGGGACACTTAAGACACCTTCAAAGATTGGTTTAAGAAGGAGAAATCTTTTGATAAAGAGTATAAAAAATTTTCCATGAAGAAAACCACTTAAAAATGAATTTTGAAGGGAAGCGTTGCACTACCCACTGTTAGGGAGTGCTAGCGCTCCCTACCCTCCTTTGGGGGAGCGTTGCAGCACTTTGTACACCCTTCTGGGGGAACGCTAGGCTTTTTAGAGGAAATTTTGGGCAACACTCCCCTACCCACTGTCAGGGATTGCTAGTGCTCCCTACCCTTCTTTGGGGGAACGTTGTAGCGCTCTATGCACCCTTTTGGGGGAGCACTGGCATGTTTGAGAAAATTTTGGGTTGTTGAGGAAAATTAGGGAAGAATCCCCTTTATGTCTGGAGTTGGTTGGATTTGAATATGAGGTCAAGGTTGGATCTTAGGGAGGATCCAAAACTAAAGGAGAGAGATTCTCAACCTATCCCAAGAATCTCTAAGGTGGTTGGACCTCTCTAAGCTTATATAAGGAGGCCTTCTCATGGTGAAATACATGGAGAAATTGAGAAGCACCTAACTTATGATATCATAAGGAAGGGGAGACATTGAAGGCATCAAACTTATGATCTCATAAGGGAGATATCATTGAAGCATAGTCAGTTTGTGTGTGGATTATTTGAGCAAAGGGTTGGACAAGGAGAGCTGGGAGAGGTTGTTGCATCTTCATCAAAGGTTTGTAAGTATCTCTATTGTTCTCATTAATATATATATATGTGCTTGGCTTGTTTCTTTCAAGGTTGTGTTTATTCTACATGAGCTTGTCTCTATTAGATAGATCTGGTTTCAAGCTAATCTTAGTAGAATATGAAGCTTGTTTTKTCTTTGATTGGATTGCAGGACTTGTMGAGGAGCTTGGGGATCAAGGCTCAACTCGGACTGTGCGAGGACAAACATCGTTAAAAAGGTACACATCTTCTTCCTCTTCTCTATACATTAGTTTAGCTAGGTTTAAAAGGATGTTAGTGACCAATGTTAGCACCTTTCTGTCTTGGTCTTAGGAGTATAGAGCCCAAGAGGGGATTCACCTATCCGCAGGGGGATTTCCATGTAACACATGTGGACTGGAGATGGCTCCTCTGAAAGATTGAAGAAAGGATAGGGATGTGGTGCAACAGATGGTTGTCATTAGGGGGCCAATACACCCTGGTTAAATCAATTTTAAAAGGTCAACCTGTGTATTGGATGGCATTGGCAGCTATACCAGCACCCATTTTGCAAAAAATAAGGAAACTGATGTTTAGCTTTTTGTGGTCAGGCGATGAAGGAAAAAAATATTTTTCATCTTTGTAGTTGGGAATTCTTAGCTAAACCAAAGCTTATGGGAGGTTGGGGGATACAAAATATTTTTTTGTTCAATAGTGCCTTGGCTACAAATTCTTTGTGGCGAGTCCTAATGAAGGAAGGAGTGTGGAATAAGGTGATTAACGATAAATACATACGTCACTACTCTGTAGTCATTTGGTTATGGTCGGCATCAACTACAACTCCGTATGCCTCCCAGACTTGGAAGAACTTGGTGAAGTCTGTGCACTTGATTACGCATTAGTTGAGTTGGAGTTCGGGATCGGGTCACTCAATGCAAATTGGTTTGGATGGCATCCTGGGCTTGGGGAATGCTTCTTTTTTATCTTTCCAACTCTTAACTGAACTGAAAAGAAATCATTTGGTTTATCTCTACCAGGATTTAGGAGAAAGCAGACCAGGTATTCTATCTGATCATTTGAAATCCAATGAGGAGATTGGTCTTAGTGGGAACCTAGCAGGGGAATGGAAAGGTTTTCGCAGGGCTCTTAGTGGAGCGGGTGTGCAGTTACAAAATAAGGAAGACGAGCTCATTTGGACGGGGGGAGATAGATCGGGTAGCCTAACTGTTAACAATATTTACCTGGCACTTGCAAAGAAAAAATTGCCAAATGTCATTGGGGGATGGAGAAGACATATGTGGAAGTGGGATATGGCGCAAAAGATTAAATTATTTATTTGGTTATCCATTGAGAATAGAATCCTTACCTGGGACACTTTGCAAAGAAAGGGTTGGCAAGGCCCAAATATTTGTCACTTGTGCACCAAAGAGGTTGAATCTGTGTACCACTTATTTGTTTCTTACAACTTTTTTCGGGAGGTGTGGATCAAGATAAACAAGGTCTTTAACATTTTGACTGCTTGGGAAGGTAGCACCTTAAGTGGATGCTTTGAAAATTGGGATAAAAAGGAGGTCATTTACAGTACACTTCCATCCATTCTTTGTTTGTTTGTTTGGATGGAGAGGAATAATTACATTTTCGAGGGAAGCAAACCATCTACATTCTCTATTGTATCTAAAGTTAAAGCTTTTCTTCCTTCCGAGCCTTTTGTGCCGAAGGCCATTATTCTCATTTTACAGAACCCGTGTTACATTACTTCTATTGTGAATTGGTTCGATGGTGCAACGCTTTTAAGTGATCATAAATGTGGGGCAGGGGGTTTAATTAAGACTAACACAAACACAGTCTATAAATAGACTTTTAATTTTTGATTTGATTTTAATAAAAATTATCCCAAAATATACCCATAAAAACTCTAAAAAATCTAAAATTTAAAATATACAAATAAATATTACTTCCTACTTAACTCTTGCCTAAGCCTAATCCTAATCCTAACCCTCAGTTACCCTAAGCGCGGACAAAGATATCCGTTTAAAAGCTTTATTTGTCGTTTCCACATAATCTTCCACTGAGAGAAAGAATACTTGTAACGCTGAAATCACTGGCATCGATTCGTAGTCGTTCGTACCGTTGTAATTGATGTGTGGGACATAGGCAATCCGATCATCTTTATTTTTGGTATATGTTTTTAATTAAATTCCGTCAATAATGGAAAGAAAATCATATTTTATGATAGGGTTTTATTAGTGAAGGAATTCTATTCTTGGGTTTTGGTCATGCTATTTTTGGACCAGGAATCTGTTTTCCGTGCATGTAAGAAGACTTTAACCATAGTATTTGGCCAAATGTATATATAATTAATCAAAAACAAAAATAAAACTATAAATTCAATTCTTTTGGATTTTCGTTTTTGGGAGGAGAAAAAGATAAAGTAAAGTTTTGTATAATTCATTTATTCTTATAAATTATAAATT
>SNQJ01S0218088.1:0-13076 GCA_010110895.2 Picea sitchensis | reverse complement strand
TAAGATACCTTAACTTTGGGATGAAGTTTCCTGAAGGGTGGGTGTATGTAACAACCCTAGTTGAATATATGCTTAGGGATTATTAAGTAAAAGTTAATTAGGTAATGAATTGTCCTAACATGGTTTTAATTAAACAAATATTGGCATAATAATATTAATTAAATATTAATTAATTAATTAATTGTTATAATTTTGATTGATTAATTAATTACCTATCACATTCAATGACATGGGTGATAAATTTAAGAGGGTTAATAATTTTAATTTGTTTAAATGATTTACGTATACGGAGGGGATAAGAAACATTAAATATAAGGATAAGAAACATTAAATAATAGGATAAGACATTAAATAAGAGGATAAGATAATGAATGTAGGGACAAGGAAATTAATGAGGAGGAAAGGGTCGGTGAAGGAGGGATATGAAGGGAGGAGTCTTACGGGAAGGGGATGATTATTTCGGGAGGAGGAAGAATTATGGGAAGGGGGAAAGACTGTATGTTTGAGGTGATTATTTTTCTGGTGTGGGGAGTTTGTTTTAGGGGTTTTTGGTGAACCAGAAGCAGGGGGCACCGGTTTGCTGGGGGTTTTGGGCATGGGGGCCAGGATATCCTTACGATATCATGGAGCTAGGAAGACAGACAGGCTACTCCTAGCTGGCAAGGAGGAAACACGGTTTTGGGCAGTGTTTGACATAGTTTCAGCAACGAACAACCAGATCGACGGGGGAATTAGCATCAGGGAGAGGTAATTTATTTAGTCTGTTAAGTAATTCTTATGCTGTGGATAAAATTTTAATTTTTGTCTAATATCATATGCTCATATGTTGGTGAATGAATTATTTTTGTATGAGAAAGAATTATATGCTAAATCAAATTAAATTTTGTATTTTACGGTCTCTTCGGGAATAATGGAATCTAGTTCTCAAAGTAGTGATGGATATTGGGATACTTGCAACAATCTATTAGATGGAAGAAAAATGTTATCATTGTCCCAATATAATATGAAACAAGTTAAGGATAATGCCATAGAATGCCAAATGACTATTTCATTGCTTGGTGAGAGGCCTTCTCCTTAGGAAATTAAGAGAATGTATGCAAAGAGATTTAATGGTATAACTTATCAAAGAAAACTAGGTAATATTCCTCAAGGAGATCAAAAAGGTCCTCCCAAATTTTCTAAGAATGATAATTGACCTATAGTACCAACTGTGGAGATGCCTCAAATTATTCCTTCAACAAATACTCCTTTGAATATTAAGTTGGATGTAACTAGTCAAGTGAGTAATTCCAAGGTGCCTATTCCCATTGTCGAGTTGGAAATGATTTCTATAAGAGAAAAAATTATGGAATTTTCGGGGCTTTAGGTAACAAGTCACTCAACCCAAGTTGAATATGCAATTTGATATTCCCCTATGATTCTTCAAATGATTAATCGATAAGGAAGGAAGAACCCCAACCATCAACCCTTTATTATATCTTTGGTGGTTGGTTGTTTCTCATTACATAATTGTATGTTGGATTCAAGATCCTCCACCAATGTTATGTCCCTCAATGTGATGACTCAATTGGGACTTAAAAAGACTATACCATATAGAAAAATATGTGCTATGGATCCCAAAGAAGTAAACATTTGTGGTTTGATCAAATAGATTCACGTGAGTTTGGTAATATTTCAAGATATTTATTTTAATATGAATGTGCTTGTCAGTGATGTCCCAGATCACTGGGGAATGGTTTTATCCTATAAGTGTTTCACTAATAATGGAGGTATCATCCAAATGGACCTATCTTATGCTAGTATCCCCACTTGTGAGAATACCTATGTGACCTTGCACCATGATAAAATGAGGAAGTATCATGTATAAGACCCCTCATATATTATGAATTAATTACTTTTCTATGAAAAAGACACAGGATATTATATTATTCTTGCAAATGAGACATATCTCTAATAAAATGTCAACATTTCTTGGAAAATTAACTTTGATGGAGTTAAGTCTAAAATAGGTGCCAATGAAAGAATAGTGTTTGTTTCTCCCAAGGGTGACACTTTGTGTTATGCATTTTGTTTAGAATTTGAAGCAAGGAACAATGTACCTAAGTATGAATCCATCTTTATTGGATTGAATATGGATAGGGAGATGGGAATTACAATTTTTAAAATCCAAGGTGACATTGATTTAGTAATCCTACAAGTGAATAATCAATTTGCATGAAATAAGGATATATTGAAAAGGTATAGAAATACAATATGGGATTCAATGGAATGGTTTGATTCTTTGTCTTTAGAAGCAAACAATAGAATTTTAATGAGAAGGATAATGCTTTAGTTGTAACTTATTTGACTCTTCAACCTTTCAAGTAATTGTTGGAATGTGGGAAGCAAGAGAACTTTTTTAAAGCTTCTATGCCTGAAAACATTGAATATTGGGAAATTTTCGATGATGATGCAAAATTATAATATTCATTAAAAATATTCAAGGGTTTACTGAGAATGAGATTGATTGGAGAGAAGGGGTGGAGTATCAAGACCACTTCATAGATAAAAGAATCAATTCTATGTTTATTCCTATTGATAGATAAAAGAATCAATATTGGTTCCCCGGAAATTCTAATTTCTGAAGATTGTAAAAATCGGTAAAGGAACTTCAAGAAAAGGGAAGCTTATTGGGAATATATTTTCAAAGGATTGGGTAAAGGTTTACCCTAAAATTATTAAAGGTATAAAAAAAATATCCTTTCCCCAAAACAAGAAATCCCTATAGTTTGTTTTTGGAAAAATCAACTTTATCCAAAGATTTATCCAAAATTTTGTCAAAATAATGAATCCCACAAAAAAGTTACTTAAGAAGGATGCATATTTAAAATGGGAAGAGAATGGAAATTTATCTTTCAAGTCTATCAAAGAAGCCATTGTGAAATACCATGTGTTAGGAAGTCCATATTTTTCAAATGATTTCCAAGTTTCCTCCTTTTCCTTCAAGGATACCATTGTCATTGTTTTTCTTTATAAGAATGATGAAGCTGAAGATAAACCTATAGATTTTATGAGTAAAGTTTTAAGAGACACTAAATTCAAGTATTAAATCATGGAAAAGAAATTCAATAAATGATTTTTGAACTTATGTTCGTTACTCAAAGATAATTACCTATATTTCTCAATCTATAGTAAAAGTTGTTTTGGCTCAATAATATTTTCTAAAAACTAGATGCAAGTGGGTGTCTACAATTCAAGAGCATGATTTGGAAATTAGAGCCACAAATTTGATCAAGGGTCAAGGATTAGCTCAGATGATGGAAGGAAATGGAGTTTCCCTTAGAATGAAAGGAGACATTTTCCATATGATCTCAATTTTTTTGAAATAATTTGAATGTCATTATTGGTATGCTAATATTATCTACTATGTTAAGAAAGTTACAAGTCCAAAACACCTAAAACATCATAAAAGAAGATCATTAATATTCAAGCCCTTGAAATTTTATTTTATCAACCAAGGCCTTGGATGAAGAAATCCTGATGGATTAATTATCATATGTGTATACCCTGAAGCTTCTAAGAAGTTAACGAGTGATTTTCATAAGGGGTTATGTGGTGGAGGTCATTCAACAAGAACCACCACCCATAGGATTTTAAGAGGTGGTTAGTATTGGCCAACTATATTATTTGATGTCCACGAGTTTGTAATATTATGTCAACCTTGTTGTTAGATATTATAATCCTAAAAGTACTTAGTATAAAATTATTTGATTGTACTTAGGCTTTTCTAGAATGAATATTGTTAGAGTAAATAATATGTCTAGAAAAGAATCGTTTCTTAGAATCAATAAATTAGGAATTTGTTAGAATCCTCATTTAGTGTACATGGACACTTGTAATACTCAATTGATTATGTGGTAAGATGTCCATAACAAAATCAATTTAGGAATTAGTAGGATGAGTTTATTTAAGCTCTAATTTTCTCATGGTAGACTAATGTTGAGATTGTAAGATCTTGCATTATTGATTTAATTTATTTTCCTTAATTAATAAAACTTATTTGTCTTAGGACACTTTTTCCATCATTGTGGTATCAGAGATAGGTGATGTGAATGGTGAAGAGGATATTCTAAATTGTGAGATAGGATATGTGAATGGTGAAATCTCTTGGAAAAATCTTGATTGTCTAAATTTCATTAAGGGAAAGAGAATTTAAATTGTTTACTTCATATTATGGTGCTATAGATATATTTCCATATTTAATATTTCCATATTTAATATTTCCATATTTAATATTTAAATTGTTTACTTCATATTATGGTGCTATAGATATATTGATAGTAAAGTTAATATTTCCTTGTAGTATTGTAAGTTTGCTTGATTCCTCTGCATTGTGTCGCAGTCCCATGTCCAAATATTTCTATAATCGAAATTGGTGAACTTGGTATGCGACAATATCCATCCATTATCATAATTCCCCTTCAATCAATCAATACCACTCCATTTTCTAAAATGCATAACTTCATTCCATCATTTAAATCCTTTTGAAGATCCAAATGTATGAATATTTGAGCATAATCTTGTACGCCTCTTTATTGTGTCCCTAGTTTTCTCTTACCATCAACGGATCATTGTCTTCAATTATCTACAATCAATATTTATCATCAATCTTGGTTGCCTCTTTAATATCAAGGTTTTGACATATAAAGACAAAGATACACCTTTTTATTTCTAAAGTGTGATATTTACTTATTTATATTTTAAATCACACTTTAAAACAAATGAAATATAAATATATGGTGTAGCACATGACAAAAAAACAAAACATATTAAAAGTATTGTTTTTTATGTTAAAGGCTTATTCCTTTCATAAAGAAATTGGACTGAAAAATTAATTGAATTTCAAAGTAGTATTTTTTTTTGTTGGGGGCAACTTAAATTGATGTAATTTTCATATTGAAATAATTTTTTACTTTGAGGGGGACAAGGAGAGATAAATATTTTGATTTCTTATTTCAAGTACAGTATTAAGTCCAAATTTTAATTTTTATTTCTTCCAAGTTTACAAAAACAAAAAGAGTTCAAATAGTCAAATTTTGAAAATTTTAAAGCAATTTGTACCATTTATTTATTTATTCAAGAGTTCATTAGAGACAAGTACAAATCCCAATCAATTGCCTTTTTCAAGTGACTATAGAAGGGTCAAGACCAAGCCCTGATAGTGTTTTTTTTGTTGCACAGTTTTTGGTGTGTGTTCATGATTGTCTCTTTTTGTGGTGCATGATTTATTTCTTTCTTTTTGATCAATAAATTTCTCTCCAAACAAGGCATTCAAAATGTCTAAACTTGTAAATCTATTTTCCAACTCCGATAAACTTGAAGGCTCCAAAAATGACATAGCATGAAAACGAAGTATGGAAATCACTTTAATTTACAATGAGCTACGGAAAGACATATGCAATGACGATGTAAAACCAATTGAAATCATTGATGCGGGACCACTAGTTAAATGGGAACTTAAGGATGAAAAGGATTTAATATTGATTAAATCCTTTGTAAATGAAGAGATGTTTGTTCACATTGAAAAAACATCTGATGCATGATCTGCATTGAAAAAATTTGAAAGATTTGTTTGACACTCAACCCAAAACAAAAAGGGTTTATCTTAAATTAAAGTTGCTTCATCAAAAATTGACTGAAGGTGGATATGTACTTGAGTATATTTTCAGACTAAAGAACATTAGACAAGATATATCTAAGGTGGTATTTACTATAGTAGAAGATAGTTTGATGACAACTATATTGGTTGCCGGATTATTGTCCTCTTATAAAACATTTTTGGAGACATTCCAGTTGACATGAAAGTTAGAGAAGATAATTTTTTATCTGAAGATGATAAAACATTTTGGAATAAGAAACAAGTCAAAGAATATGTCTTCTTTAAATAAGAAAGTACTAGTAAATCTTCAACTAAAAGTTCAAGAGGAAGAGGATATCAATTCAGTAACTAAAGATGTGGTAATCAAGATCAGTCAACATATAGAGGAAAAGGTTGTGGACAAAGTCAAGGAAGAGGAAGAGACAATGGTCAAGGAAGAGAAAAAAATCAAGGAAGAGGAAACATTAATTATCAACGAGGATCAAACAAATTCAAAAGATGTCAATCAGAAAGAACTCAAAATCATAGTAATCAGTATGGAAGAAGTAGAGACTTAATCAAGTTATATGAAGAATTTGCAACAATATCGGTCATTATGTAAAATATTTCCACACTCCAATTGATAAAATACTGAATTTTAAGAAACAATCAACTTTGGCACAATATGTTAATGCCCTTGATCAATAGGATGATGATTTTGAATATGTATTCACTGCGCTTGAACACTCATAGTCAATTTCTTTGCTAGTCTTAAATTATTCTTTTAGAAATTTCAGGAATGTAAATTAAATTCAATCTTATTGGCTAATGATACAAAACAAACACACCTTGTGGAAAAATTACTATGAAAGTTTCTCTCCTTGGAATTGGAGAGAAAACAATATCGAATGTTTGGTATGTACCTACATTCAAAAAAAAATTGTTGTCCTTATTGATGATTCGAAAATAAAGACATCAAATTATCATGGAAGATGGGTTGGTGAAAATTAACGCCACAAAATAGAATTTGAATACATTCATGACAAGATATGAAGATGGAAATCTTCTTAGGATGAAAGGGAAATTCATTCCTCAAAAGAAATATTTTAGAGGAGTTGTTAGTTCAGATATTTCACCTATAAGGTTATGGCATGTTAGATATGGGCATTTTAATTTTGACAGTCTCTCACAACTTCAAAAATGGGGAATGGTTATAGGAATTGACACTTTTAAGAAGGATAATGAAATATGTGAATCTTAAATTTATGGGAAACAAAATCGAGAGAAATTTATGATAGGTTCATGGCGAGAAAATACTTGTTTGCAACTCGTTCATAGCGAAAATTGTGGACCTCTAGACGGTTCTCTAAGGGGTTGTAAATATTTTTTTTATTTCATTGATGATTTTAGTCATATGAATTGGGTACATTTTCTAAAATATAAGTTAGACACTTTTGAAAACTTTATTTTTTTTTTACATCTGGTTGAAAAATAAACTAAATAAAATATCGGCACATTGATGATAGATAATGGATGGGAATTCACTTGCAATGATTTCCAAAATTATTGTAGAGACAAGGGAATAAAAAATTAATTTAAAAATTCATAAAATGCATAGTATAATGGATTCACAAAACAAATGAATCAAACTTGGTTAGGAATGGCAAGATCAATGTTAAATTTCAAAGCTTTAAGTCCCTCCTGTTGGGATAAATAAGTACATATTGTATTCTACTTCAGTAACATATCTCCCACTACTTATTTGGATGGGATGACACCATATGAACCATGGTATGGCTTTAAACCAAGAATTAAAAATCTTTGAGTTTCTGGTTCAATGTGCTATGTTTTAGATCCCAAAGGAAAGAGAACTAAACTAGACTCATGAAGTTTAAAGTGTGTGTTGATTAGATAATCTGATGAAAAGAAGGGATATCATATCTTATCAAATGGAAAATTTGTGGTAAAGCAAGATGTCATCTTTGATGAAATAGAGAGAAGAAGTGTTTCACATATTGAATGTCTTCTAGAAAAATTGGAAAACCAGGTGGACAAGGAGAAAAACAAAATGCCAAATCAACCAAGTGAGCAATGTTGGTTTGAAATAGATTGGACTTGATACGAAAATGAAAATTATTCATCAGGTTTGTTTGATTCTTATTCAAAAAATTCATCTGACTATTCATCAAATAGGTCATTTGATAATGAAACTCCACCTCAAGGTATTTCCGAGGAAAGGATAGTTTTAATTTTTATCAATCCTATTTATAATAATAATGATAATTCAAATCCTCAATCTAGTTGACATCAACTGCCAAAGTGGGTTAATCAAATTTTGAATGATTCTAGACTTTTAAATGTGTTGAACCTACAAGGAATAAATCTAGCTAGAAAATACCACACACATTTGCAGAGAGAAATTGAGAAAGAAGAAGCAAGAGAGAAAGAATGGAAGAATTTTCATTAACCGTAATGAATAATGAATAATTTACACATGATATACTCTGTATAACTCAACCAATGAGCACTGGAGGTGAATCTAATGCACCATAGTGGTGGTGTAGAGTGACATAGACACACACCAACAGTTATAGGAATGAAATTCCACCTAGTCTAGTCTCTCAGGTAGTTACGGGAGTGAATTGCCACCTAACAGAGTTAACTAGTCTATCGGTCTTCAATTAACTGACTGAAACATGGTGAAGTGAGGAGGATATTAGGGAATGATGGGTAATATGCTAGTCTAGTGATGAAAAAAAGGAAAATGTGCATTAAATGGTCATGATCCCAATGTTGCACGGTGAAAAAACCAATGCAACATCTAGACTCCACTGAACTAGTCAAACTGAAGTGAAAACTGAAGAGAATATTCTCCTAGAGGAATATTCTCCCTAAATATTAGGGTACTAGATACAGAATAATAAACATAGGAAAACCCTTAGAAAAAAGAAATCCCAGGTGTGTGTGAAGTAACTCCAACACCCCCCCTAAACATCACTATGGTGAAAATAAAGAATGGGTCCTAGCAACAAGGCCATTTTAGTTAGGTACCCAAATACAAGAGACACGTTGAACTAAAGTGAGAAAAGAGGGGTAAACTCATGGGAAACCCACCCCCCTCAAGGTACAATGTATATTAAAAACAATAACTATAGTTGCTAGGAAACTATTTCCTTTACTCCAAGATGACTTTGCAGACAATGGAACTTCTTCTCAGTGAAGGTATTGGTGAAGATGTTTTTCATCTATCCTGTTGAAGGACATAATTGTAATTCGATGATCCCCTTGTGCACTAAGTCCCAGATATAGTGCACATGGATCTTGAAGTGCTTTGTCTGCTTCCTCTGGACTGGATCTCTGTAGAACTTCAGAGTGCTCTAGTTGTCAAACTAGATGACGATCGATTGATGAAACCGAATGTCCAACTCAATGAGAAAATGTTTTAGCTACATATCCTGAATGGTTATGTGAACTACTCCTCCGTACTCTGCCTCGGATGAATAAAGTGCAATATCATCTTTCTTCTTGCTCGACCAACATATAGGCCAGGAACTAAGACTGAGTGAATAACCATATGTGGAATTGCGATCAATGTTATCCCTATGCCAGTCAAAATCAATGAAACTGATGAGATCTAATGTAGAGTCTACTGCATAATGAATCCCAAAGGTGATAATTCCTTGTACGTATCTAAGGATATTCTCTATAGCCTTCCAATGTATATCATGCGACTACTGCATGAACATGGAAAATGCGCCAACTGCATAGTAGAGGTTTGGTCTGGAGTGTGTGAGATACAACAAGCTCCCCACTAACTATTTGTACAGTGTGTTTTCAACCAGTGGAGTGTCTCTTCCATCCTCAAGTTTGATTCTTGATAGGAAAGGAGTTGGAGTAGAATTGTAGGCTTTCATGTGAAATCTCTCAAGGACATCTCAAGCATACTTGTCCTGAGACAGTTTGATGCCTGATGCATCCTGACTGATATTGAGTCCAAGGAAGAAGTGTAGTGGACCCATGTCCGTCATCAAAAACCTATCATGTAAAATCCTCTTGACTGCAACAATTGCTGAAGTCGAGCAACTAGTGACCAACAAATCATCAACGTACAAAAATAAGAGTAGAAGTGAATCAGTCGTCTTGATCATGTAGAAATTCTGGTCTTACTTACATCATACAAAGTTATGTGAAAACAGGTAGGAATCCATATTGACAGACCATGCCCTTGGATCTGGCTTGCGACCATAAAGAGACTTCTTCATTCGACATATCGAAGAAGAATCCTGCATAAATCCCTAGGTTTCTCCATATAGATCTCCTTAGAGAGATCACCATGAAGAAATGAATTCTTCAAATCCGTCTAATGTAATTCCCATCCCTTGGTTTCCGTAATGGAAATTTAGAAACATATGGAATCCATATTCGCTACTGGAGCGAAGGTCTCATTATAGTCAATGCCATGCACTTGTTGAAAGCCTTTGGTAACAAGCCTGACTTTGTATCTACTAATTTTTCCATCCACTGCGCTCTTGGTCTTGTAGACCCATATGCACCTAACAAGTTTCCTTCCAGAACGAAGGGGAACCAGATCCCAAGTATGGTTCTCGACGACGGAGTTGTATCCTCTTGCATGGAATATTCCAAAAAGGGAGTTTCAGTAGCCTTGGCATAAGACTGTGGATCTGGAGACTGAACCATGAAAATATTCCTGGATGGCAATGGTTTAGTGGCATTGAGTGCAATAGGAGGCTCCTCGAAATCAAATCGAGTCCTCCTAGTATCGGTTAGATGACCAACATTAGACCCTGCATCTGGAGAGTAGTTTGGGACCACTTGGGCCTCTGATGTGTCTCTACATCTGCATCTGGATGCACTGACTCTATATCTCACTGTACTAACTTTATATCTAGCTCATCTGAAGCTTATGAATCATAACTCTTGTCTGAAGAAGATTCGGCATGTGCATGCTCATCATCTCGGACAGGTGGAAGAATGAAAGTGTCTGCATGCGGCTACTAAGGTACATGCAAGACACATTCCTCGAATTGGACACTTCTCTCAATGATGATTCTGTTCAAGGAAATATCAATAAATCTATATCCCTTCACACTGTCGGGGTATCCAACAAAGATACACTCTGTTCTCTGTGGATCAAACTCCTTCCTCTTTTCAGAGGGAATCTGGGCCCATGCACGTGAACCAAAAATATGAAAGTGGGTCACTTCCAGTTTGAGGCCACTCCAAGCCTCATAGGGAGTATTATCCTTGACAGATCTATGGGGAGATTGGTTTTGTATTTGGGTTGCACAATTAATTTCTTCGGCCCATAGTCTCTGTGGTAGTTACTTTTCATGTAGCATGCAAGATGCCATTTGTTTTAGATATTTGTTTTTCCACTTAGCAACTTCATTTTGCTGTGGATTGTAGGAAACTGTGTGTTGCAACTCAATCCTTGCCTCATAAAAAATATTCTGAATATCATGATTGACATACTCTCCCCTGTTATCATTTTATAGGATTTTCATTTTCTTTCTAGACTATGTTTCAACAAAGGATTTGAAATATTTGAGGTGTTGAAAGACCTCAATTTTTTTCTCGAGAAAGTAAATCCATGTGAAACATGAGAAATCATCAACAAAAATGAGAACAATCCTCACTTTTCTGACTGGTGGATGTGAAAAAGGACCCATGAGGTCACTATGGATCAAATTTAAAGGAGAGGAAGCTCTCTGAGTCTTTCCTTAAATGTTGAATTTCTCTTGAGGGTGTTTTCCAAGAACACATCCCTCACATATTCTTTTGTTGAAATGGATGTCTGGTAGACCATAAACCAATATTTTCTTTCAAAGCTATTGCATATATCTTAAACTCAAATGCTCGAACCTTTCGTACCATATCCTACTACTTTCATCAACATGGGTAAGCAGTAAAGCTGAATCTGGTTCAATAAATTCAGAAAATGTATACAATCTAGATTAATGATCTACCTCATCAGTAGAAACAATGGAATTGGTTTGCATGTCATAGATTTCCACTACATTAGGTGTGAATATGAATTTCTTTCCTGTTCCAGAATTCTTCATCTGATACACAGAGAGAACATTGACAAAAAGTTTGGGAACATGCAACACATTCTAAAAGCTTTCGTTGGTGAGTTCAATCCTTCCTTGTCAGTGAACTCAACTGGAGAGTTGTTCCCCATCAGAATGGGAGGAACTTTGCATGCATCCAATGAATAATAGATTTATTTTTTGGCATCCATGTGATGTGATGCTCATGAATCTATGATCCAAGCATCGGGAGAGGATTTGATGGCAATCAAAGCATGGCTAGAATTGCCTTTCTTGGTATTTTAATATTTTGGATTCTTCTTCTTTGCACCCTCGGGGATGCGATATCCAAGGTTATTTTGTTGAATTATTTGGGTCATTATATCTATTTGTTTCTACATGCATGCTAATTCTAGATGGAATCCTTTATGGTAGCAATTTCATTTCTCCCCTTTTCTTACCTTTCCACCTTTGGATCCAAAGGCATTGGTGAAGTGTTTTGAGTACCTTTCCTTCTTTGTATTTTCATGAGATTTCCTTTTGTCTTTATCTTTATATTTCTGATATTGATGGCTTCCATATTGCACATTAAGTGAATGCACCTTTGGGCCTTTTATTTTTCCCATGTTGATGAGCTTGGTTTGCTCTTGTGTCAGGGATTCGATAAATTCCTCAAGATAAGCATCTTCTAGGTGGCTCTAGAGGTGAATTTGACTTAATCGAATGTCGATATGAAAATGGACAATTCATGACCAACTTTGGATAGAATGGTGAGAACCATTTGTTTCTCCTCCTTAGATTTATCAACCCCGCAAGCTTTGCGTTGCGACAGTAAATCCTTTTATTTTGTAAAGAAATTTTGGAGATTGTCGAAGCTATTTGGATCCAATCTGAGAAATTCCACCTTGAGCATGTGCCCCTCATATCATCCTATTTACCAAGGAGTCCTTCCAAGTGTTACACATAAATATTGTCATTTAATTCCGTTGTAGTATTTTCCCAACCATTTAATTTGTCAATCTGAGGTTCATAGGCTTACGAAGCACACACACTATATATGTAGGACTAAAGTGGAATTAATACAATCTAGATTGATGAAATGAAACCAATCTAGGAAAGCATCGAAAGACTAACTAGGAAAGAAGGAAATTGCATAAGGGAAAAACAATACCACAGGTGAAGAGTTGAATGACAAAAGACATATGTGAGCTCACACAATATATCAATCTCAAATTATATTACAAGAGTCAAATGACAAAGCATGAAAGAATAACAAAGCTAAGAATCCCCTTCTAATACTTCAAGCTGATATAAGTCTAATCTCTTATCTCTAACTCCAACTTCCCAAATATTGCATTACACGATGATCCTCATGAAGAGAGAACACTCTCTTATATACCTGAAAGTCT
>SNQJ01S0218086.1:0-15333 GCA_010110895.2 Picea sitchensis | reverse complement strand
CCATATGGAAATCTATGACTATCTCTAGTGGTGAGAGGGGTCTCCAACTATGCAAAAGGGTATTGTTGGTCATGTAGTCTCCCGACACTCCATATCTGTAACTTGAGGGCCTCGAGACATAATCTCTTTAGTTATCCACAAAATGGGGATAACATCTAGCTCCTACTTGGGGACATGTGCTCATCGTAGAGTGCATGCGAACTGCAACGTCTCCTAGTAGACCTGTGCCTATCAAAAAATCAGATAAAGGGATCAAAGCATCTATGGTGGTGTTATCACCCTTCATCAATATCTACATATAAATAAAAAATGAAAACTAATCTAGGAAATAAAACTTTTGACATTTTAAAAACAATTTCTAAGTTAAGCATGAAATCAATATGAAAGTAGAGAAAAATGAAAATGAAATGCATCTAAACTAATATGAGTGATGAAGATGCAAATGCAAGGGAAAAAAATATGACTTACCTACTTACTTAGGGCCTTGGGGCCCTGAAGATCATGTGTTCGATGCCGTCAGGTGAAGTCATACAATAAGTGCAACCATTTGATCATCTCATCAAAGTATCTCCCCATGTGCTTAATCATATAATACAACAAAAATAAGTCAAGCACATAATAATCATGAGTATAAACACACATATAAACGATCATGAAATAAAACTCATGAATATGGGTGGGAGGGAGGAAATCTTGTTGGAAAGAGAAACCATCAGCCCGATCATCCTGCTTGGAAGTGTAGCCACAATACTGATCAATCCATCTATGTAGGGGGCTACTATATGTAGATGAAGGCTCATATTCATCTACACAAAAAGACTCATTGCTTTTCGAGGACTGAGAGGAAATGAGAGATCAGAAGAATACTGCATGGTCTCTTGGAGAAGAGGGTAAGAGGTAAGGAACAGTCTCAGGTGAAGAAAAACACCACCTCTTCCCCTGGGAATATTCATGAAAATACTTCCGCTTTGAAGAATGAACCTATGATTTCTTTGTGGTGGCCATGTCCTGGTATTCCTAAAAAAATGATCACAACGGTTGAAAGTCCTCATAAAACAAATTTTCATCCTCTAAAGGGTATGTATCAAAAGACGACTGAATATCACTCTGAGTATGTTGTGAAAATTCATCCTCAAAGGGGTGGAATAAATACGTAACCATATCATCACCAGGATTCCAAACATCTAAATCATATACGTATGAGGACCATTCCTATGATGATGAAAAATCAACCCCCTCTGCCTGAGATCCACCCTCAATGTCATAAATGGGATCTCTATCAATACTGAAGCAACTCACATCCCATCTACATCTCCCAACCTGTATGAAATCATCAATGTGTAGATCGACCATGTCAGAGAGGTCTTGCACAGTATCATCTGTATCATCGAGGCTAATCATTTCTTCATCTTTGTGTGCATGAGGAAGACAAGTTTGAACGACCTCATCCTCATCAAGTATGAGAAAAGAAAATGATGCCTCATTATGTTGCGCTTCATCAAGATTCTTTTTTCTCTTCATGGGCATGCTCCTCCATCGCCTCTTCATCACACGAGGCTTGATTCTTAATGCATAAATCTTCATGTTCCCTTTCTCAGAAAGATCTGTTGCATCCAAGGGTTCCTCTAACACCTCTTCACTTCCAAAGTCACAGAATAAGGTTTCATCAATATATTCAAAAGAATGATCACTTATCATGTTCTCTTCTTGATGTGCGGGAGGAACAAAGGCCTGGATGTATTCATCAAATGGAAGGGTAGATATGAACACTTCTACGTCATCAAATTTCTCGTCCGAATTTTATTCATCGAGATCCTCTTCAAGCTTGTTTTCATGAGTATGTTCTTCGAGCACTTCTTCATCTATTGTCTCATCATTGATCGAAAAACCTTCTCTGCAAAGAGTGTGTTTCAAATCTTGAAAAGCATCTTCCAAACTCTGAGTAGCTGGTCGATAATGCCTGAGAAATTCTTCAATTAGCTTTGTAGAAGAAGAGATACTCTTCGGATTACATGAGTGTGCAATCCAATCCTTTTGACTTGATTCCAGTGAAGATACAAAAATGTTCATTAGCACATCCTCATGTAGCACATCTAGGCTTGAAACATACTTCATATAATTGACAACATGGGAGACTGCTAGAGCTGGATCACCTTCAAAGTTGGGGAAATTTTCCCTCCATTTCGTTGGACAATGGTTTGGATATCTAGGAATATCTTGAACATCAAAGGAGGGATAAACCATGTGGAAATCCCATGGCAAGTCTCGTGAGGCCATGGTTCCATTACTTAAGGCAACACCTCAATGGAATCGTCAGATGAGCTCAAGGCTCACCAAAGGAAAGAAAAGGATAAGGGAAAAGTGGGTTCTGGGAAGGTGGAGTTACCAGATGAGCTTCAAGATAAGCTCATAAAGAAGGGTGTAAAGGGAACATCCCTTGGGTGGAGTCACCAGGAAAACTAAGGGAAAGGCTTTGGGATAGCTTGCCAAAGTGTCATTATGGTTCCGAAGAGGATTCAAAATCCTCGTTGGAAACGACGCCAAAATGTTATAGCACAAGTGGTAGGTTGGGCAAATCCTGACCCAACCAAAAAATCAAGTGCTACAACTAGTGAATCCTACACCCAATGTCACCTCAATGTATGTCCTGCACTTCAAGGGTGACTAGGTCACTCTAGGGAGGCAATATCGGTGACCCTAGGGGGAATGAAATGTAGATGGATGGATGATGAAAGTGGAAGCCCTAGAATTCAAATCTAAGTGGAATGAGAAGTGGAAAGATATGTCTTGTAATTCAAGTGATTGTTTCCCCAAAGGTGTAGTACTTCTCCAGATGATTATACCTGCCCGAGACATAAAGAAAGACACCTTGCAATGATATATGTTAGTATGGATCAACAAGTTAAGCTTGTTATCCCTAATTTGAAACAACAGACATATTATATAAGAAAATAAATCATTTTAAATCAACATGTAGAAGCATACGATCAACCAATGATATTATCAATGAATTAGGAAATCAATTATGACTTAGATATGGCACTTTGAGGCTGAATAAAGCAAGTTGTTATAACATGTATTTTCTGCAGAAAATTGCAGCCTTATGGATGTATCATTCAATCCCAATGCAACAACAAAATCAACTACATAAAAGTGCCAAGAACTAGCCCAAAAAGTGCACCCTAGTTAGTAGACTAGGTGAGTGAAGTTAGAGAGAATTCTTAGGGTTAGTTTGTGAGATAAGAGGGAGTTAGCAGCTAGGGTTATGCAACCCTAATGGTTGTAGGTTAAAGTTTGTAAAAACAATTAAGTGAAAGAGAGGGGATGCCCTAGTAGGAGAAGAATCCTCTTAATGTGGCAAACCAACTCCAAGCAAGAGATATTTCAAAAGACAAAATTTCACGTTTTCCAAGGCAATGATTTTATATCTCCAATGCAAAAAATAAATGACTAGTGCCTTAAAAAAATGGGTTAATGGAGTCAAGTAAATGAACTATAGATGCTACTTCCTTGAGGGTGTAAATCCTCTTACTTCCCAAGGCAAGTATCTCTAGTTAAATTTTAAGAATGAGGGGTGTAAATCCTCTTACTTCCTCAAACAAACCCTTGCAACATCAATGAACTTCAAGCAATAAATGATGGTGACTATAGTGGGGGTGTAAATACTCTTACTTCCCACTTAGCTCCTAGCACACAAATCCTTGACTTGAAACAATGATAGCATAAGAGTAAAAGACCATACCAAAATCAAGAAAGATGCTAAGACAATCCACCATAAAAGCTAGAAACTGTTCATCCAAGGATAGTGCCTCACTCCTCCACCAACCATTCATCAAGATATCCATAAACAAGTGCACAAGAGACAAAAGAATCCAAGTGTAGCGAAAATTTCAGATCAAGTCTTCTCACAATAGGGAGAGTTATGTTCAAATGAGATCTTATGATCTCTTATTTATACAAAATGTCACCAAGGTGATTTGTCCACATATTAACGAGTAAAACACAAGACTAGGGGTCAACAACCTTAATATTACCCCTTTTACAAAGTAATATTAAACAATTCATTTATAATTTCACTTTTGCACAAAAAACCCTAATTTTACATGGATGTCACCCCTTTAGGGGACATTTTCCCACTTGGGCCAAGTTGTTGGTGTTGGAGAAGCTATGGTATGCCTCTAAAGGCCACATGTCAAGCATCTATGCAATCTTCTCATGGCCAAGGTCTCATCCTCCTAAAAACGTCCATGTGTAAATGAGTGGCAACACCACCACCAAATGATAGCCCCCAAGTATGATGCCAAGCTAAAAAAGAAGACGTTTTTCCCTAGGTTGGGCTAGGTATTCCACATCATCTTCTAGGTCTTCGATTTTTCATCTCTGTGATCCGACATGTGGACCCTTGGCATCTAACATGTGGGCTTGCATCCCCATGGAAGCCCAAGCTAGGCTTGTTCTCCCAAAAATGTCCACCAACTAGGTCCTGCAAAGACAAATGAGCACGCCCTCTAAGGATCTCAAGTCATAACGTCATGATAAGTGAATCCAATCAATAAATGATCCACCTAAGCATGTGCATCAAATATCACTATATCAAACAATTAATTGTTCAAAGACACTATGTGACTTTTCAAGATTGAATATGGGAGGGTTTACGAGGTGTCCTATTGGGTAGATCCTTCCCTAGGTCAAGGAGAGTTTCCAAGATATCCCTCTCTAAGCCATGTAAATTGGATGAAGTGGTTGTGGTCAAGACTCAATGGGCATAGGGATCATGACATATAAGGGGTCGTAGTGTCTCATTCATGGGTGCCTTTGTAGAGGGTATGTGTTACCTTCGTCCGTAATGCACTTTTCCCAAGCCCATTATTTTCCACTCTTTTATTATTTCATAATTTTAAGGAAAGGTTGAAGGTCACTTCCTTGGAGTGGTGTCCATATAATAGCAATGCCACCCACAAAATCCTAGTGGAAATGAGAAGGTTGGCTTGTGATGAGACCCCATTTCTCTTAGCCATGCAACTAAGAGCCATTACCCTAGTTTGGTGACCACATGATCGCAATGTCATACCACTAGATATTCTTGGACGTGATAGGTTGGCTTGTGATGAGACCTCCTATCCTTCAACTAACCCTTTAAGCATTCTCTTAACACATATTATTGTAAGGGGGGTTGTTTTCCCTAGGGAAGTGACACCTTGGTCAAAATGCGAGAAAAGGGGTTTAAAAACCCACAAGTGGCATTTAGCCTAAGTCGGGGGTCTAATTTGATATTTTGGCACCCACGCAGTCCCAATCATCTTGTCAACTCCCTATCATCAACATCCAGGTCTACCTGCCAAGTCCTCCCTACAAGCGTACAACAAATCTCTAGATGGTGAAGTTCAGAGTGTGACCCGTCCTGATCCCGATGCAGACAATTCATGAAAGTGAGGTGGTAGTTGAGACATCATCTCACCGCATAAATGGAAAGACAGAAAGGACTGGAAGAACAGA
This sequence comes from Picea sitchensis, assembly GCA_010110895.2. Lineage (NCBI taxonomy): Eukaryota > Viridiplantae > Streptophyta > Pinopsida > Pinales > Pinaceae > Picea > Picea sitchensis. The sequence continues at coordinate 9,837 of SNQJ01S0218086.1, read as the reverse complement.
GCTTGCATCTGACAGGGGAAGGCATGCACAAAGGAGACTACATGCACAGTCTGATTGAGAAGACACAGACGTATGGCATTGGATGAAAAGCTCAAGCACGCCTCTGCTGAGCGAATTTTTGAGTATATGTATGTAGTTTTGAGTTTTATTAGAGGTATTTGGTTGAGCAGAGCTCCCATCTGTAATTTTTATTCTGCCAGAGCTGTTCTCTGGTTATGCAATCGATTTGAGACTTTCATATTAATAGAAGTCAGTTCTCCGTTTCCTTTCATTTTTGTCTGTTAAAACTGTTTAAAACACTCGAGCAAGGATGATCTAGTCAAGGATTGTTATGTTGCTGTAATGGAGGTTTGATTATAGCAGTATCATGGTCAATTTTACTCATTTCCCTGTGTATATTTTCCTTCTTACATTGAATGGCTCGGGCATGGAAGATCCATTGAAGCTGTTGTAGTTGTAGGATGATGGAGGTTTGATCATCCTGTTGTTGTAACTGTGTTGCTTGCAACATATTTCAATGTCTGGAGCTTGAGCTCAAGACTTCTCTTGAGTTCGATTTTTTCATCTCTGAGCTACTGGAAGGTTGGATGCCCATAGCAATCTCGTTCACCTTTCTCACTAAGTCTTCCCTCTGCTCTCGCTTTAACTCAATTTCCTGACTGAAGTTAATGTAGCCCTCATGTCCCTGTGCATTTCCTGTCTAGTCTTGTGTTTAAGATCATTCAGATTCTGAGTTTTTTCCATTGACCTTCATCCATACAAACCAACATCTACCATATAACTCTAATGGGTATCGAGCTTTCCTTTTCTGCAATCTGAAGGTGACTTCCGATGCTAACATTTCTGGCGCCGTTGTTGGGGAACAAATTAAAGAATTTTCCCTGGGTAGAACGACAACGAGCTTATGATTCTGAGGGTGCATCAGATATAAAAACCATTGAAGATTGCATTTTCACCTGGTGAATCCATTGCGGCGACTCCATTGAGGCGACTCCACTGTTTCAGTGCAGCTGCTTCTAGCTACACCTGAAGCTCCCTGGGAGAACACAACAATCAGATCTGGTCTTTGATGGTGAACAAAGACCAGACACACTCATTCTGCATATCATTCACCTGGCGACTCCACTGGTTCGAAATGGAAAAATTCTTGGCTCAGAGGTTTGCTCCTTTTAATTTTTCTGTTGTTCTTGGTTTTCCTAATGTTGTCCCTACTGTGGATGAATGGGGTGATTATTTCCCCATATTTAGAGAGCATAAAGAGGACAAACCTGCTCAACATCTTCGTAAGTTTCATGAACTCATGCATCATTTGGAGATACATCATGAGGATGTATTATTAAAAATTTTCATGATCTCATTAGTAGGAGAAGCTTGTGAGTGGTATCATTCCTTACCCCTTGCGAGCATTTCCTCCCTGTGAGAATTTCATGCAGTTTTCAATAGGCACTGTCAAAAGTTTTATTCCTCCGAGTTTATTTGTCATAATTGTTGTGAGGAATATGAAGACCATGATCAAGATATGGATGTGTATAATGAGGACCATGAGGAGGAAGAAGATGCTTTGGGTGAGCTGATGGGGCTGGTAAAATCACTCTTTGCCGAGATAGAAAGGTTCAAATTTGAGGAAATCACAAAGGATTTTCCAGTCCTTGAAGCAAATGTTCTTGGCAGCTCTACTAAGGATGATGGTGAAGATTTCATAGCTGTAGAGGCCTTGCATTCTGCTCCTAATGTACCTATTGTTTCAAGCTTTGATGATTATTCAGATGAGGAGCAGCAGAGCCCTGCATCACAATTTGTTGGCCTAGGGAGAAGCCAGCCTGTATATGACAACTATGAATCAGATTATGAGCTGGATATGAAGGATTTACAATAACATACAACAGAGCCTTATCCTCTATTCATTAAAGAAAAATATTATGAGGAAATCAACCATCCTGAGTAGCATGATGAAGAGCAGAGCTTTCCCACTGTTCCCATTTATGATGATTATGAATCTGATCCTTGGGAGAGCTATGAAGAATAAAAGGAGCAACAGAAGGGGCAGCTTATCTCCTGTCCAAAGACTGTAAGTGAGAATCCATCATCTGAGGTCAGTCAACCTGCATCAACCTCTCACCCACCTGAGCTTGCCAGAGAAATCCAGCAATGTGTAAGCAACTGTGTAGCAGAGAAGGTTGCCTGTTATAAATTTTCTGGATTTTGCCACTTGTCCTATGATCCTGTGAAGGAATACATGGAGTTGTATTTCCTTCATGTTTTGAAGCCGCCCAGCTTTATCCTAACCTCATCATTAGGAGGAAAGTTGAAGAAGTTAATCGTTTTGCTGTCACGATTGAATTCTCTGTTATCAATCATTGACAGAGTAAACAAATTCGCAGCTAGGAAGTTGCTTGAGTGGCTGTGGTGGAAGTTTGATTTCACCTAGCACTGTGTAAAAATTAATTAGTCTAGGATGTACATAAATAAGCTCCTTTGGAGCCCATGTGTTTTGCTTTCATTTTTAGAATAGTGTGCTTGTCGGCCTGTATTTCCTTAGCAGGATGTTTTGAGATTGACTCCATATCCCAATGCAGAAGGTGACTAAAACTACTGAAGATCTTAGAGCCTCGTAGTGTGGACTCTATCCCCCATGGAGCCTAATGTTAACACATATTATTGTAAGGGGGTTTGTTTTCCCTAAGGAAGTGGCGCCTTGGTCAAAATGTGAGAAAAGGGGCTTAAAAACCCATAAATGGCGTTTAGCCTAAGTCGGGGGTCTGATTTGATATTTTGGCACCCACACAGTTCTATTCATCTCGTCAACTCCCTATCATCAACGTCCACGTCTTCCTGCCAAGTCCTCCTTGCAAGCGTCCAACAAAGCTCTAGACGGTGAAGTTCAGAATGGGGCCCGCCCTGATCTCGTGGTAGACAGTTCGTGAAAGTGAGGTGGCAATTGATACATCGTCTCACTGCATAAATAGAAAGCCAAAAAGGACTGGAAGAGAAGAGCTTGCGTCTGACAGGGGAAGGCATGCACAAAGGATACTGTATGCACAGTTTGAATGAGAAGACACAGACATATGGCATTGGATGAGAATCTCGAGCACGCCTCTACTGGGCAAAGTTTTGAGTTTTATTAGAGGTCTTTGGTTGAGTAGAGCTCCCATATGTAATGTTTATTTTGCCAGAGTTGTTCTCTAGTTATGCAATCTATTTGAGACTTTCATGTTAATAGAAGTCAGTTCTCTATTTCCTTCCATTTTTGTCTGTTAAAATTGTTTAAAACACTCGAGCATGGATGATCAAGTCGAGGATTGTTATGCTATTGTAATGGAGGTTTGATTATAGAAGTATCATGGTCATTTTTACTCATTTCCCTGTGTATATTTTCCTTATTACATTGAATGGCTAGAGCATGGAAGATCCAGTCAAGTTGTTGCAGTTGCAGGATGATGGAGGTTTGATCATCCTGTTGTTGTAACTGTGTTTCTTGCAACATATTTCAGTGTCTGGAGCTTGAGATCAAGACTGCTCTTGAGTTCGAGTTTTTCATCTCCGAGCTGCTGGAAGTCCAGATGCCCATAGAAGTCTCGTTCACCTTTGTCACTAAGTCTTCCCTCTGCTCTTGCTTTAACTCAATTTCCCGACTGAAGTTAATGTGGCCCTCACGTCCCTGTGCATTTCTTTTCAGTCCTGTGTTGAACATCATTCAGATTCTGAGTTTTTTCCATTGACCTTCATCCATACAAACCAACATCCACCATATAACTCTGATGGGTATCGGGCTTGCCTTTTTTGCAATCTAAAGGCGACTGTCGGTGCTAAAAAATTCTTTATTATATTGTGGGTCCCCTTTACTCAAAGATAAGTGTTTCACTTCTTTCTTGGGTGATCCCTGGGCAAAGCATCTAGAAGGTTCATACAAGGATTTTTTCTTTTACCCAACATCAATCTCTCTGGGCCTTTAGCCCCTTCTTCCCACAGAATGAGGGACAATCCCTTCTTGGGTTAATACACCCTAAAATCCCAAGAGATAAGTAAATGGAGGGGAACAATGATGGGAATTTGTAAGTATGGTCAGGAACGATACAATGAATCTTTAAGGGAGTTCCTAGTAGCAAACCCATCCCCAAGGAAGACCACTTACTAGGGCACAATGTCAACCGCCAAGGTGAAGTAGGGAAACAAGCATAATGTCCAAGCATATATCATGAAATCTGGAGAAATTTAAGATACAACATACTCAAATGGCTTAAATATTGAAATTATGCTCACCACAATATTGACTTGTACCTCATGGAGCAAGGCCCACTTCCTTCCGGAAGCCAACTGGTGTGGTGGATGCCATCTAGAAATCTATGACCATATGTGGTGGTGAGAGTGGTCTCCAACTGTGCAAAAGGGTATTGTTGGTCATGTAGTCTCTCAACACTCCATATTTGCAACCTGAGGGCCTCGAGACATAATTTCCTTAGTTATCCACAAAATGGGGATAACATGACAAACTCCAGTATGGTGTTCTCTATCTAGATCAAGAATGTTGACAATGGTGGTAATGGAGAAAAAATGCTCGCCAAGGGTATGTGGCTTGGACACTATTTGTTGCTGAGATTTATGAACGCTTTGACACTGACACCCACCATTTAGGCCCTTTGACAAATTTGAAACAATCTAGCATAGTGGAAGACTTTATAGTTTCTTTCGAGAGATTGGATTTTCGCACGAAGGGTATGTGAGATGATTTTTTTTAGAATGCTTTATTAGTGGCCTCAAGGAGGAGATCCATGCCCACGTCCTCATGGCTCGCCCCTAGATTTTGGTGGAAGCTACTAAAAGAGCTAAGGAAGCACAACAAGTTGTCTCTTCTCAAAATAGAAAACCATCCTTTATTCCTTGCCCTAAACCAGTCACTCCCACTCCTCCTTCCACTCCATTAAAGATCTAGAAATTGACCTGGGAAGAAATGGTTGAACGCCAACTCAAGGGACTTTGTTATAATTGTGATGAAAAGTATTTTCCTAGGAACAAGTGTAAGGAACAAAATATTTTTATGGCCATCTCTGAGGATGTTTCTGAAGAAGAGGTCGAGGCTCCCCGTATGGCCGAGTCACCTGAACCCACTGACTCGACTCCACCCTCATACCCCATAGAAGTTGAACCTGTATGTTATGTAGATTTTAACCTTGTACAATTATTTACTACAAACATATTTTTAATAAAAGAACATAAAAGATAAAATGGAAAATACACACATTACACATATATTTTTCCCCTGGAAACCCAAACCAGGAAAACCAACATATTCTATATTCATTCACTTCATACATTGTTTACAATACAATATACATATAGGATCTTGTAGCATCCAAAACCCTAATCCAATAACCCAGATTAGTCAACAACCCTAATTCCTTAACTGGAAATAGAAAACCATTGACGAAAACCATGTGCCGAAAAACCGCCCAAAAAGGGGCACAAAAAACCGCCAATTTTGTTTTTTTGGGTGCTCTCGCCCCCCTCTTACCCCCATGCATGCCCATAACAACATAGACACTAATTATAACCATGAAAAGAATGCAACACATACCCAACATTTTCCTAGTTGCTGTTTTATTTTCATACATGGGGCTACAAGGTTGCATAGTCAACAATCTAGGGCAACAATGCCCATAGTCGTCTACACCAAGAGAACTTTTCAGTGCTCATAGATTTTGTTAATGAATTTGTAACATTCTTCAAAGTGTCCACTTTCATCAACAACACCTTATTTTATTCAACCATGTATCTCACAAAGTGATATTGAACATCAATATGCTTTGTCTCTGAATGATAAGTTGGGTTCTTCGCCAGAAAAATTGCACTTTGATTGTCACAATATATCCTTAAAGCTTGTTGCACAAACCCAATACATGAACACAATCTTTGTAACCATACTTCTTCCTTCCTTGCATGATTGGTTGCCATGTATTAATATTTTGTAGTTGAAAGTGCCACTACAAACTGTATTTTTCTCATCCAACTGATTGCTCCTCCAAACAAGTTAAACACATACCTTCTTGTAGATCTTATATGATCTAGATCTCCAGCCCAGTTTGCATCCATAATGATCCAGATTATTTTCAGCACGAAATGAGAGAAGAGATATAATCAATAAATGTATAGATATATCTCATATATCCAATAATATAACATATATTTATGAGAGATGCAACAATAAACACAGAGATACAATGATACACAATTTCTATTAATGAGCGAAATGTACAAAACTGTAGAAATACAGAGTGAAAGACTCACTAGAATGATGGCAACTTATCTATGAGAAGAGATGTGATGGATACTCACCTTCACAAGAAGATGGATTAAAATGAGGCTCTAAAGGCCTTTTTAACATAAAGAAATTCCAAAACCCTAACCTCAGAAGATGAAAAGTCAACAGTTTTGTGGACCCCATTTTGGGTAGTTTGGTGTATCAACTTCTCGGGGGCATAACTTTGGCATACGATCTCCGTTTGGGGCACACGATAGCTTGTTGGAAAGATATAATCAAGGGGATTCATTTTTTGGGCTCAATTAGAGAATTTGACTATCATTGAGGTGCTTGATCCCGAAAAAACTTCATTTAGGCCCTCAAAATGGCCTTAGAAGTTTAGGAACTGAAAAACTGCTAAAAATAATAATTTTTCAGAAGATTATTTTGAGCCAGTTGGAATAGGTGGGTGGCAACCTATATCCACCTGGATCAATACTCCCTCCTTAGGAAGCAATGGAATCCATTGTGTTGAGTGCCGGGGGGAGAGGGAAAAACATTTGTTGAATCTTCATCTTGATGAGCTGCTTTCCTTGCTGAAGAAGTTGCGCTGCTTAGCTTGTTGAAGGCTACTACGAACCTGTGGCTGGAAGGGTTGGACCTTTTTAACCAGTTTGGATACATGAGATGACTGTGTGAAGAAGGACTCCTTTCTCTTTTCTTCAATCTTGTCGACCTGCTTCTACTAGATAGAAGGTGCTTGGACTGAGGCTGCATTGGTTGCAATGTTCTTATGTTCACCTTTTGAACGGGCTGTGAAGAAGTTGAATTTTGTAGTATGAGATACTACCTTGCGACATTGTTTAGGTGGGACAATAGTTGGAACTACCTTGGGTATCCAGTAGAAATGATCCCCCAGAGTAACAATGACACTATGGGGTCGAGACTCATAAATAGCATGGCGCTTCCACATATATGGCTGGACCAAGAGACCATCACAGACATACAATGGGGAAACATCACATAATACCTCATCCTTGAAGGGTTGGATGCCACATGACAATCGACATTGTTGGCTGACACGAATATCTCGTCCCCGACGAAGCCACCTAATGTTGTATGGTTGCGGGTGTGTTGTTGTCGACAATCTCAACTGTTTGATGACCTCTGTTGAGATGAGGTTATTCTGGCTTCCACTATTAACAATAAAATGAAACGGGGTCGCCTTCACCCACATCTGTGAATGAAAATGGTGCCCCCCCTCTTCAAGATCTACTGGTTCTTCTAGTTGAATTGTTGTGGTCACGACAGTAGCAGTGGGGTCTCCGTCGATGATCTGTCTTCTCGCATTATTTTCTGAATCAGATTCTGAATCTGGGTTCAGATCTTGTTCTTTGATATCAACCACTAATGATTGTTTTGAGCGACATTCATCGGTGTTGTTCCAGGGGATTTTATGGAAATCACACCTATTTCCTGTGTCCTTCTTCATCTTCCTGTGACCCTTCTTTTCCTGTGGCTTGGAATGGTTTTCTGAAGGCTGATTGCTAGGGTCATATTTACCATACTTTAGTTGTTGCAGATTTGCAGACCCGAACTCCCCCTTGTTCTGGTGCTTAAATTTCTGCTCGATTTTAACAACATATCAATAAGCAACACCCAGTGATGAGATGTCTAGAAAATCCATTTCAGTTTGGATGTATTTGTATAGAGCCCCATGGTATTTCAGAACCAAATGTTGCTCAGAGTCTTTGATACCCAGATTGGTGCACAAGGTATTGAAGGTATATGATCCATGTGGATATTGGTGGCCACCCACCTTTTCCAAGTGGCTTAAAACAATTTTCTAGCAATTTTGGTAATTTACTATTTTTGGCAGTTTTTCGGGTCCTTAAACTTCCGGAGCCGTTTTGAGGCCCGAAACAATGTTTTTTTTGGGAAAATGGGGAGAAACATAGAAGTTAATTCAATGTTTCCCCAAAAATAAATTTCCTCGACGATACCTTTCCAACGGGCTATCATGTGCCTAAAACGAAGATCGTATGCAAATGTTACGACCTTGGGAAGTTGATGTACTAACTTACCCAAACGGGGCCCACATGACTTTTGGCCCTTCATCTCCTAGGGTTAGGTTCTTGGATGTCTAGGGTTTTTGGAATTCCTGTTTATTGTAAAAAGGCCTTCAGAGCCTCATTTTAATCATCTTCTTGCGAATGAGCACAACCGTCACATATCTTCTTAGAGATAAGCCGCAACCATTCCAACAAGCTTGTTTTCTGCTACATTTTACAGTTTCAGCTTATTTCCTTATTGAATAGAAAAATAGTTTTACTTTATCTCTGTTATTTTGTGTTAAGTACCTATTAATAATCTGTAGTCATTTCATTCTGCTCATAAAATCCAGATCAGTGGTATCAGAGCGGTCTGCTCCTTGCCGTCTTAATGCATGTCCCCAACGAGGTTAGAGTACAAAGAGTTGGGTCTCGTTCTTGTTTCTCTTGAGGACAAAATCTCTCGCACGCCCAAGTGACCTCTCATGGAAGGAGAAAATAAAGATGATGGGATAGGAGATCCTTTCAAAATGTTGCTTGAGTAAGCCTTCATGCAATATAGGAGGGAGATGATGGATAGTTTCGTGCAAATCCTTCGGTGACTACCAACATGCAATGCATCTTCTTCGAGCAGAGGCGGCGCCCCCTTCAAGGTACTAATAAAATTCAATATTCCTATATTTGAAGGCCAGATAGATGCATATGTTGTAGACAAGTGGTTGAATCTACTAGAAGGGTATTTTTCCATCCATATTTTTTGAATAGAGAAAAGATTACTTTTGCGCTCCTCAAAGCAGTTCCCCATGTTAAAGATTGGTGGGAAAATTGTTGTGAGAAAAAGGAAACAGAGGAACCCTCATTATTTATAGTCATGGCCACCTGGGAATCCTTGAGGGATGCTATTAAGGAACAATAATACCCTGTCAGAAGTTATGACGACTTGTAAACCAAATGGACCACACGTGGTAAGAAAGAGACCAAGCAGTGCCAGATTTCACAAATATCTTCCATACCTTGCGCACCAAGTTGGGTATCAAATATTCAGAGAGACATATGGTACTAAAGTATCACGGTGATTTTCATAGATACATCTAGACTGAAATGGAATTTTTGGACATCTTATCCTTGGGCACGACCTACCGATATGCCGTCAAAATCGAGCAAAATCTCAAACAAAAGACGTGACTATTTGGGCCTGGGAACCCCTCACAACAAAATCCAGGAAAGGGAGGCCCCATCCCACAGAACAAAGGACAGAGAAAATATGGACAGTATCAAGACAACCAATCCAAGCTGCAAGCAAGGAAGGACATCATAAAGACAAAGAAAGACACTGGGAAGTGGTGCAACTTCCATAAGAGCCCTTGCCATAACACTGCTGACTACTGCTCAAAGCAATCGTTGGTGGCCTAAGTGAAAGACTTTGAATCAAATGCAGGTTATGACTCCGAGTCAGAAACAGAAAGGGGAAGACGGATCATTGATGTGGAACCTAGTGCCCCCGTTGCTACCACCAAGCTCCAACCTGGTGAACCAGACGAGCTAGAAGAA
>SNQJ01S0218084.1:2336-15358 GCA_010110895.2 Picea sitchensis | reverse complement strand
TGTAGTTGTCATTTTATTCATTTCCTGTACATGAATTTTTCATTATGCTTCTTTACTATATAAATTGTTGTTTATAACTTAATTATTTTAGTTTCTTTTGCAGGTTATTATGAAGGATCGTGTTAATATGAAATGGATTTTTAATTAGTAGGGATTAGCTTGCAAGATTAGATACTAACCCTGTGTATAATTAGATGATAGCTAGGTTTTCTTTATGCTGAAATAGAGTATAAAAACAAAGTTTAAAACAATTTTTTTAGTTTATGATTTGATTGACAAGGTTTCAGTGGATGGATAGTTATTAGTTTTTAGATTTCAATTCTAGTTTGTCTATCTAGATGTTACTTAGTTTTTCTTATTTAAATTGTCATTTAGTTTGCTCATTCAATTTCTTGTCATACGCTGAAATAGTATTTAATTTCTGTTTTATGAGTATTTCCTCTTTTGCAATTTGAATTGTTAAAATAGGACTAGTTTAGTTTACCTTATGCAATTTCCTTTTTAGATCTAGGTTGCAATTTTAATTCAAAGTTGATTATTGAATTTAGTTTCTAGTTATGAATCTAAGTAGTATGAATTTTCTTAATTAGTATATAATGCAATTGAATTTACTAGAATAGTGTTTTTATATTGTTGATGATTAATGCATGATTGAATAATCACATGGATATGCAGGGTAGTTGATGTTGCTTCTATCATGGCTAAGTTCTCATTGGATTGTCTAATTCATACTTTTCACTTTGGTATCGAAGTCAATATCGATTTTATGCCTCTTGAATTATCATTAATTGTTAAGTGCCATCGTGATAATACAAGACACCGGAGACATAACCATCAACACTATATTTGAGTTTTCTTGCTTTTATAGATTAAAGAATAGTCTTGTTTCTTTGGTAGATTAAAGAATAGTTTATTATGGTAGATTAAAGAGTAGTTGTTGATTACTTTTATTGTCATAATGCTTTCAATTTAGTAGATTAAGATTTCCTTTCGTAAATTAGAAGTAATTGTGAAGTTTAATTTAAGAATAGAGTTCACTTGCTTATTAGTTTGATTAGTTTCTTATTGAGTAATTTTGATTAGTTTACTTGCTGTAGAAGTTATCATAGGTTAGTTAGTTGTTTTCTTGCTTGTTTTCTTGCTTTAATAGGATAGTTTCTTGCTTGTCTATTTTTCTTTGATAGGGTAGTTGCTTGTCTATTTACTTGCTTTCATAGGATAGTTGCTTATTGAATTTGAATAAGTTAATTAAAGTAGTTTGTTGTTGTTATTTCTTATAAGGTAGATAGTTTTCTTTTGCTTATTGTCATGATTAAGTTGGTTTTCTTTAAGGAGGGTTTTCATTTTCTTTCTTAGGACTATCCATCGATCCTTTGTTAAAAAATTACTTAGGATAAATAGTTTAAGTTTCTTAGTAGGGTTTGATCATTAATAGTCTTTTCTTGAATAGATTAGCCCTTAGATAGCCCATTTCCTTAGATAGACTATACTACCTCTAGCCTTTTTTCCTTGGCACATATAGTGATACAAATCTAAGTTTACTTACCCCGCACTACTACATATTGAAAAATTTGCGATGACCACTTGCGATGAAAGTACTCTTTCGTCGCAACAAAGAGAAAAAGTTCATTTTTTTCTAAATCCATCCCGTATTCATTGCTATCTCGACGACTCTAGGTTGACTGAATTATTATGGTCAATGTTCATCGCAAGCACGACAAATCTAGTTTGTCCGTCGTAAGAGTGACGACTTACCTAACCTTAAAAATAATCATTGAAAATAACCTAAAATATTAATAAAAATAATAAATATTTTTAGGTCACGTGCATCGCAATTGCGACGATAATGACTTAAAATTGGAATATAAATATTTGATGATTTAAATATCTTACGACAATCTTGCTATAACAATGATGGTTCTGAAAGGGTATTTTGGTGTAGAAGAATGTCACAGAATGTTGTTAGAGGTGGGGAAAAAAGTAAAGCGGGTGAAAAGGGTGATGGTAGATATTATTTCCCTTGTAAAAATTGTTGCCTCAGACGTCCCGTAAGAATTTTAATAGCAATGGATACAAACATTGTAGGAAATATGGTCACATTGATGGCGGATCGAATGAATATCGTCCCATGGTAATTAGCTATATATTCATTATCTTTTTTTATTTTGTCAATTTTATACAAAATTATATATATATATATATGTATATATATTGTTTGAATGTTTGTTATAGTATACACTAATTTTGCATGATTGTTTGTAATTTTATAAAGTTAGAGTTGCCCTCTAACTTTCCGCAGAATATTGCACCACCAAGTATTAGTAGAAATGATGTTGTACAAGCTGAGGAACATCATCATGAACAAGAAAATGAGGATCTCATGGAAGACGATGATGGGAAAAATCAAGTTAATGATCTCATGGAAGAAGATGATGGGACAAATCAAATGATCCAAGATTTTTTTTTGCAGCCGGATGAGAATGGGGAAAATGTTGGTATTTATGATGAACCTCTATTAGAAAAGGAAAATAAATGAATTTATGAAGGATCAAGAACAAATCTTCTCTCTGCTACATTGCTGCTAGTGAACTTAAAGGTTATGAATAATTTGTCGAACACTTGTATGCCATAGATACTAAGGTATGTAATATGTTTCATCTCATATTATACATAAATGTTGATTTTTGTCTATTTGTTTTTAGTGTTAATTAATGTGTAAAATAAGAATGCAATTCTTACGATTAATATTCATACATTAACTAGTTGTTTGTTATGTTGTAGATTGTTAGGTGAATTTTTGTTACCATCGTCAAATATTTTACCTTTCACATATCGAGGTTTGCATGCCATTACGAAATACATTGGAATGGATTATCAAACTATAGATGCATGTCCTAATGACCATATTATATATTATGGACAACATGCTTCGAAAATCGAATGTCTGCAATGTCTTATCAGTAGATATCGAACCGATCAAGTAAGAAAAAGGGTGCCTCGAAAGGTTCTTTGTCATATTCCCATAATTCCACGTTTGCAACGATTGTTCAAGTGTGAAAGCATAGCACAATTTATGGATTACTGATGCAGGAGCATCGTTGGCAAGCGCATAGAGGTGGGATCACCAAACACGTGAGAGTTCTCCCAGAAATTCAATGTGGCAGTTCAACTGATACCGGGATTTGCCTCCACTCAGCGCCGAATTCACCTTTGGAGACACACTCAAACCGATGCCAGATCTTTCCCTTTGAAGCATGTTTTTGAATTTGTAAACAGAGTAGAAGATCCCACTTTGGCTCTAGAAAGTGACCGATCTCAGATAACGTAGGATAAGGTTTAGGGTAGGAAAGTAGCCAGGGAAAACCCTAGGAACATTTTGAGTTATGTAAAAGTTTGTAATCCCAGTGAGAGGAGAGAGTAGGGAAGAGAGGAAAGAGTTGTAATACAGAGAAGTCATTTGTAAGAGAACTGTGAATGAGAAGAAAATCTCAGTTTTTGGAACTACTGTATTTTGTATGTATTTAGTAGCCAATGGGAACTTATGAATAGAGTAGAATGGAAAATTGATCCAAATGTGTTGTGCTTGGATTGTGTGTATTTTCCTGTTAATTTATGTTTTATAAGAAAGTGAATGGAACTGTGAGTTTTTTCCACTTCAATTGTTTCTCTTCATTAAGAGCTCTAGAAGGTGTGCATCGAGCCATAGAGAGAAACACTGTGGAATTGTTTTCTCTTCACCAGGAGCTCTGCAAGGTGTGAATCGAGCCAAGGAGAAAACGTCGTGAATCTGAGTTATCGACGTCTGAACCAGACAAATCTCAGGAGGGATAACATCTTGGAAGTGTTGTCGAAGTCCAGTAATCCATTCCCTGGAAGAATCGAAGACCGACTCTTCACGAACTTAGAAATATTCTAAGTCGAAATCGAGTAAAAGCTCATAAGGAAAAACATTGTCGAGCATTGGATCACGATGGAAATTCCTGCAGACCATCCGATTGAAAAGGAGGAGTGAAAGCATTAACCCTACATAGATCTAGGAGGAAAGTTCAGAGATCTGAACGAATGGTGGAGGATCCTTGAGGAGGAACAACAAAACCTCACAGGCCATTGGATCAGGTGGAGCTGCGAAGAGGTTAGTGGTGAGAGTTTCTCGACGTTCATTTCGAGACTTCGGGTACCGGNCGGGAGTTGGAAGGATGGAGGTTCTGTTCCTCAAAATCCTGAATCGTGGAATAGAGAAATCGCGATTCGACATGAGCCGTCGATCATAGGAACTATTGTGAGCCGTTGATCGAACGTCGAAACATTTCGACATTTCGGCTTTTATCAATTCAGCTTTTTGGTGACCGGAGATGCTAAGGAGCAAGGATATCCCTTTTATCCAAATTTCGCAAAACGCAAAATCCTGAAGAAGCGAGCGCTGGGCCATTTTGGCATTTAGGCTACCGGGGATTCGAGAGACCAGAATACGGGACACTTGACTCGTGAAGTCTTGGTCCCCGATAAGAGCCTTTTCGACTTGGCACTTGGTCACAAGCTGTGGGAGCTCACGCGTGGCGCACAAAAATTCCAACTGAGCATTCGTAAGGGACCTGTGTATTCATCCGAAGGATTCCAGTTCGAAACCAGAAGAGCCATTTTGGCTCTAGAATCAGAAGATCCTGACCGAGAGGTCACACAAACCTTAGGAGGGATAGGGGTCTGCATTAGGTGGTATCAGAGTGCATTTTTCGTCTGTAGATTTTAGTTGAAGGAGGAAAAGAAGGAGACAAAGGACTCAGAGCTGTACTCTGTGTGTGACAGACAATCAACACAATGTCGCCAAGAAGACGAGATCTTCCTTTAGGCAATCGTGCTGTAGAGAGGGAGATGCGAGAGTTTCATGCCCGAATGGAAGCAATGGAAGTAGCACAGAGGAGAGCACCTGACGTTGGGGATGTCAGTGATGCAGAAAGTGAAGAATTTGAAGCTAAAGAATCTATAGGAGAGGATGTTGTAGAAGAATGGTTGTTGAGAGAAGTTATTAGATTGGGAGGCAGAGCTAAGATAGAGGTCCCCATGTATGAGGGAAATCTAGATGCTGAAGAACTGTTGGACTGGATAAGGTCCATGGAAAAACACTTCGACTATGAAGATGTCGATGAGGAAAAGAAGGTGAAGTAGGTAGTCACCATGATAAAAAGGCATGCAACACTGTGGTGGGATGAATTGTAGGCTAAGAGGATAAGTAAAGGAAAACAACAGATAAAGAGTTGGGACAGGATGGTAGCCAAGATGAAGGCTAAGTTCATACCCAAGGACTACTAGATCAATCTATTTAGGAAACTACAGAACCTGAGACATAAAGGAATGACAGTCAAGGAGTACACCGAGGAGTTCTATAGGCTAAACATCAGAACTGGAAAAAGGGAGAGAGACGAAGAAAAAGTCACCAGATACATAAATGGCTTGAGATATGAATTCCAGGATGAGCTGAGCATGATGTCAGTGAGGACTGTGGAAGATTCTTATCAGTTTGCACTGAAGGAAGAGGAGAAGTTGGCCAAAAAATTGAACCAATGAGGAAGAGGTAAAAGATTGGTCCCTAGCAAGAGAAAGGGATGTAACCATGACAGAGCACATCAATCTAAGAATGAGGCTGAGAAACCACACAATCACTCGGAACGAGGAGGAAGTTCATGAGGAAGACAAAATGGTGGAAGAAACTCTTCTAGAGGAAGAGGCAGAGGAGGAGTAAGGTGCTATAACTATGGAAAGATAGGGCACATGTCTTGGGAATGTCCCGAGAAGAATAAGGAAGGAGGAGAAGATCACATCTCATAATCACAGCGAAGAGATGTTGAAGTAGAAGGGGTAGAGGATGGAGCATCCCTGATATTGAGAAAAGTTCTCCTGAAACCAGAGGCAGAAATTGAGAAGCCAGTGCAGAGGAATAATCTCTTCAGGACAACTTGCAAAACTAAGGATAAAGTATGCAAGGTGATCATTGACAGTGGGAGTACTGACAACCTAGTATCCACAGAGATGGTGGAGAAATTGGAGATGAAGACAACTGCACATCCAAGGCCATACAAAGTCTCATGGCTGCAAAAAGGACACCAGGTAATGACTACTAAACAATGCCTGGTTGAAATTAAAATAGGAGGATATAAAGATAAAATCACATGTGATGTAATTTCCATGGACGTATGCCACATTTTGTTGGGAATACCATGGTAGTTTGACAGAAATGTCATTCACGATGGAAGGAATAATACATACACATTGGAGAAGAATGGTAGAACTCATATGTTGTTGCCGATGGAGGAGAAGAAAGTGAAAGAGGAAGCCAACACAAGAATACTTCTCATGAGTGGGAAGGAAATCCTGAAAGAAGTCAAGGAAGAATAGGAGATACAATTCACTATGGTGAGGAAGCCCAAAGTCATCCTCACAAGTACATCAATGGATGATTTACCTGAAGAAGTCCAGGAACTGCTGGATAATTTTGTGGATATAGTGGTGGATGAGCTGCCAAACTCATTGCCTCCCATCAGGAGTATCATTCATCATATCGACTTGATATGAGGAGAAAGCCTGCCAAATAAGGAAGCATACAGATTAACACTTCGAGAGAATGAGGAGGTGAGAAACCAAGTCCAAGAGTTCCTGGATAAGGGTTTAGTCAGATAAAGTTTGAGCCCATTCACAGTACCATCTGTGTTAAGCCCAAATAAATATGGAGGATGGAGAATGTGCATAGACTCGAGAGCCATCAACAAGATCACCATCAGGTACATATTTCCTTTACCGAGAATGGATGACTTAATGGATTTCTTAAGTGGAGAAAATTTATTTTCTAAGATAGATCTGAAAAGTGGATATCACCAGATTAGGATGAGAGAAGGTGATGAATGGAAAAAAACCTTTAAGACAAATGAAGGTCTGTATGAGTGGTGAGTTATGCCATTTGGCTTAACAAATGCCCTGAGCACTTTTATGAGGCTGATGAATGAAATTTTGAAGGATTTCATTGGCAAGTTCGTGGTTGTATATCTGGATGATATACTGATCTTTAGCAAGACTAAAGAAGAGAATTTGAGGCACCTAACACTAATAATGAGGAGGCTACAACAGGATAAGTTGTTGATCAACTTGAAGAAGTCCTCTTTTATGAAGACAAAGCTCATTTACTTGGGTTTTGTGATATCTGTGAATGAATTGAAGATGGATCCAGAGAAGGTGAAAGCGATCAGAGAATGGACGTCACCAAGGAGCATGTTAGAGGTAAGGAGCTTTCATGGTTTAGCATATTTTTACAGAAAGTTCATTAGAGACTTCAGCGGAATTTGTGCACCAATGATGTATACAGTAAAGAAGCGGCACAAGTCTTTTAAATGGACAGAGGAGGCTGAAAGAAGCTTCAATATAATAAAGGAGAAGATAACAGAACGACCAATTCTGACCTTTCTGAACTTTGGGAAGACATTTCAGGTAAGATGTGATGCAAGTGGAGTTGCAATAGGAGTTGTCTTGAGTCAGGATAACAGACCTGTTGCCTATTTCAATGAGAATATGAATGAGAATAAGAGGAAATACTCCACATATGACAAGGACTTCTATGCCATCATTCAAGCATTGAAGAAATGGAAGCATTACCTTGTCTCGAAAGAGTTTGTATTGTACAACGATAACCAAGCTTTACAATTCATAACCCGATAAGAAAAATGAACCAGAGGCATGCAAAATGGGTTGAATTTATGCAAAATTTTACCTTTTTCATAAAACATATTGCTGGGAATGCTAACAAGGTTGCTGATGCATTAAGCAGTAGGTGTTTAATTCTGTAGGAATTCCAGGTGGAGACCTTGGGGTTTGAACACCTTAAGGATATGTATTGTGATGATGCATATTTCAAGGAGGCCTATGAAGCATGTACAAGCCCTGTACTGAGAGACAGAAGTCAGTGGACAAATTATATGGTTCAGGAAGGATTGTTGTTAAGAGGAAATCAATTGTGCATACCAAGATGCTCAATGAGAGACAATCTTCTGAAGGAGATGCATAGTGGAGGATTGGATGGACACTTCGACCACGACAAAACATTTGAACAGTTGAGCAGTTTATACTATTGTCCAGGTATGAGAATAGAGGTGATAAAATTTGTGAACAGATGTAGAATCTGCCAACATGCAAAGCGGAAAAACAGAACACTAGATTGTATCAACCATTGCCAATACCAGAGAGGCCATGGGATGCAATAAGCATGGATTTCATGTTGGTATTGACAAGAACACAAAGGGGATTCAATTCCATATTTTTGGTGGTGGACAAGTTTTCAAAGATGACACATTTCATCCCATGCCAGAAGACCAGTGATGCAACACATTTTGCAAATCTGTTTTTCAGAGAAGTTGTAAGACTTCATGGTCTACCCAGGAGCATTGTCTCAGACCAAGACACAAAATTTGTTGGTCACTTTTGGAGGACGTTGTGGAAGAATATGGGGGTAGATTTGTCCTTCAACTTAGCTTATCACCCTCAGATAGATGGGTAGACTGAGGTGGTAAATAGAAGTTTGGGAAATTTATTGAGAAGTCTGGTTACGGAACATCACAACCAGTGGGATCAGATTCCGCCACAAGCAGAATTTGCATACAATGACTCACGAAAAATGAGCACTAGAAGGAGCCCCTTCCAGATACTCTATGGAAGGCAACCCAGGGGAGTGTCTGAGTTGAGATATTTGGAATAGGGAGAGATCAGAAGCACTGGAGTAGAGGATTTTGCTGCTAAAATGCAGAAACTCCATAGTCGGATCAAAGAATAATTACAGAGTTCTAACCAGAAATATAAGCATAGAGTCAATCAACATCACAGGGAACTTCAATTTGAAGTGAGAGATTAGGTTTTAGCACATCTCAGGAAGGAAAGGTTCCCTAGGGGAACATATAACAAATTGAAGATGAAGAAGATAGGACCCTGTAAGATCTTGAGGAAGTTTGATGCGAATGCCTATGAGATCGAGCTGCCAGATGATGTGGGTATTTCACCCATATTCAATGTCTTAGACCTGTATCCTTACAGGAAAGAAGACACAGAAGGATCAGAAAATCAAGGAAAGATTCAGTGGGAGAAGCAGATGCCTGTGGCATAGAAGCTACAGATGGAGAAGATTCTGGATCAGAGGATTGGCAAGAAGACCAGGAGGAAGACTTATTTTGAGTATCTTGTCAAATGGAAGGGACGCCCAACAGAAGATGCCAGTTGGGAAAATGAAGCTGCTATGCAGAAGCAAGGTAAGTCAGTAGAGGAGCTCATGGACAGAAGTCCATGAATTTTTGTCAAGGGGAGTATGATGCAAAAGCATCGTTGGCAAGCGCACAGAGGTGGGACCACCAAACACGTGAGAGTTCTCCCGGAACTTCAACATGGTAGTTCAACTAATTTTGGGATCTGCCTCCACTCAGTGCTGAATTCACCTTTGGAGACATGCTCGAACCGATGCCAAATCTTTCCCTTTGAAGCATGTTTTTGAATTTGTAAACAGAGCAGAAGCTCCCTTTTCGGCTCTGGAAAGAGACCGATCTTAGATAGCGTAGGAAAAGGTTTAGGGTAGGCAAGTAGCTAGGGAAAACCCTAGGAAAATTTTGAGTTATGTAAAAGTTTTTAAGCCCAGTTAGAGGAGAGAGTAGGAAAGAGAGGAGAGAGCTGTAATATAGAGAAGTCATCTGTAAGAAAACTGCGAATGAGCAAAAAATCTTAGTTTTTGGAACTACTGTATTTTGTATGTATTTAGTAGCCAATGGGCACTTATGAATAGAGCAGAATGGAAAATTGATCCAAATGTGTTGTGCTTGGTCTGTGTGTATTTTCCTGTTAATTTCTGTTTTATAAGCAAGTGAATGGAACTGTGAGTTTTTTCCAGTTTCAATTGTTTCTCTTTATTAAGAGCTCTGCAAGGTGTGCATCGAGCCACAGAGAGAAATGTTGTGGAATTGTTTTCTCTTCACCGGGAGCTCTGCAAGGTGTGCATCAAGCCAAGGAGAAAACGCCGTGAATCTGAGTTATCGACGTCTAAACCAGACAGATCTCAGGAGGGATAACATCTTGGAATTGTTGTCGAAGTTCAAGAATCCATTCCCTGGAAGAATAGAAGACTGACTCTTCGTGGACTTAGAAATATTCTAAGTCAAAATCAAGTAAAAGCTCAGAAGGACGAATGCCGTCAAGCGTTGGATCGCGGTGGAAATTCCCACAGACCATCCGATCGAAAAGGAGGAGCGCAGGTGTTAACCCTGCATAGATCCAGGAGGAGAGTTTGGAGATCCAAATGAATGGTGGAGGTTCCTCGAGGAGGAACACCGAAACCTCGCAGGCCATTGGATCAGGTGGAGCTACGAAGAGGTTAGCGGCAAGAGTTTCTCAACGTTCATTTCAAGACTTTGGGTACCGAGAGTTTGAAGGACGGAGGTTCTTTTCCCCAGAACCCCGAATCACGGAATAACGAAATCGCAATTCGACGTGAGCCGTCGATCACATGAACTATTGTGAGCCATTGATTGAATGTCCAAACATTTCATCATTTTGGATTTCGTCAATTCGGATTTTTGGTGACTGGAGATGCTAAGGAGAAATGATATCCCTTGTATCCAGATTTTGCAAAATGCGAAATCCCGAAGAAGCGAGCGCTGGGCCATTTCGACATTTTGACTACCGGGGATTCGAGAGACCAGAAGATGGGACACTTGACTCGTGAAGTCCCGGTCCCCGATAAGCGCCTTTTCGACTTGGCACTTGGTCACACGTTATGGGAGCTCACGCATGGTGCACGAAAATTCCAACTGAGCATTCGTAAGGGACCCGTGTATTCGTCTGAAGGATTCCAGTTTGGAACCAGAAGAGCCATTTTGGCTCCGGAATCAGAAGATCCTGACCGAGAGGTCATGCAACCCTTAGGGGGTATAGGGGTCTACATCAATTACCATTTACATAACATAAGTGGATATTGTGTTCTTCGAATGCCTGCCGATGGTTTTGCATTTAGGGAAATTGAGGAAAAATGGGAAGATTTCAAAGATGAACCTTGTAATGTTAGGCTTTCATTGGCAGGTGATGATGTTAATCCATTCTGAGATCTTAGGTCTATTTACTCAGTGTGGCCTATTTTTATTATCAAAAATAACATTCCTCCTTGGATGTCAATAAAGAGGGAGCACATAATGTTGACAATGATTGTTCCAGGTATTTGTTTACATTATTTTTTTGAATTTAACATTTTCATTTGTTTCGATTTTTGCATAATATCTTTTGTTTATTTATTTAATTATATATATTACATGATATCATTCCTTTAGTAATTATGTGCAATTTCAAACAATTAGGTAAGTACCAGGTTAAAGATATGAATGTATATATCGAGCCTCTTATCGACGAGCTACTAAAGTTATGGGTTGGCATCACAATGTATGACATCTATAAACCAATCGGGGAGAAGAAATTTAAATTCCGTGGAATACTTTTATGGACAATTCATGATTCCCCTAGACTAACACATTTTTGTGGTATGTATAAGCATTCTAATATTGCTCTTTAATACTATATAATATTTTAATGTTATCATGGTGCATGCTTACTTTTTAAATAATCTAGTCATCATATAATTGACATTAATCCATTTGTTGTAGGTCTTCAAACAAAGGGTAAATTTGCATGTCTAGTTTGTGGCCCTAAGATGAATTATTGTCATTCAAAAAGTTTAGGAAATATGGTGTTTGATGAGTATAGGCACCTTCTTCCTAAGAACCATAGGTATCGTACTACTGAAAAACATCTTTTCAATGGGAAAAAAGAGACTAGTTTAAAACCACGAAGAATGACACCTCACCTATGGAGGTTGGAATATAATAGAAATCGTCAAGGTACTCAATTTCATAATGTATCGTAGATCATGTAATGTTTTGAATGTTTATTTTAATCATTGAATTTATTTTACCGTATTTGATAATTATTTTTGTGATTTCTTTTATGCTTCATGAAGGCCGCAATCATCATGAAGGTATTAATAATGGGCTTCCACGAGGAATGGAATCTTATCCCACTCAATTCATGAGGTTGTCCTACTATGAGGAGCTAAAAATAGCTCATTTGTTTGATACAATGCATATCGGGAAGAATGTGACTGGAACATTATGGCGAATCATAGATGGTAGGAGGGACAAAGAAAAAATTGTCAAAATTTGTACTGACATTCAGGGATCCAATCATGCAATGCGAAGTGTGATCCGATATTCAAATAGATCATATGGATTACTAGACTGAAATAACCTTCCATGGTTATTAATAGAGCAACAAAGAAATGATGTAAAAGAGGTCATTCAAATAATTAAATTTCCCACGGGTTTTGCTTCAAACATTAAAAATATCTTAACGAAGAAAGGTGAATTTGGTGGGGTAAAAAAACATGATTGGCATACCTTCATTAAGGTAATAATTTTGGTATACATATTTATGTATATTGGCCTTATAGATATTTTATTTTTTATTATTTTTGCTTGTCTACTTTGGTCGAAACAAATAACGATTCATTTTGTTGTTACAGTATGTTCTACCGCTATCTCTCCCAAATGACTTTGACAACAACGTCAAACAAGTTATATATGATATTGGAAAATACATGAGGTAATACGTAGTTGTGATTTATATGCAAAATGTTCTTTAAAATTATTTTTTTACTTAATGACACGCGCTTTACTTGTAATTTAATGTAATATATTATATTATGTTATGTTGAAACATGTTATTTTCTTGTGTCACTATCTCATGTAGATGGTTGTCATTGAAAGAAATCCATGAAGATGATATAAAGTATTGGAAGAGAGAAATTCCTCGTCTAATGTGTGGAATGTAAAAGTATATACCTCCTACATTTTTCAATGCACAAGAACACTACCTCATACACCAAGTTGAGGAGATTGAAATTTGTGGACCTGTTCACACAAGGTCGATGTGGATGGTGGAGAGGCACTTGAAATCATTGAAGG
>SNQJ01S0218081.1:0-15333 GCA_010110895.2 Picea sitchensis | reverse complement strand
GACCATATCAGTTTGTAATCCATTTGGAACTTTTATGATGTACTTTTGAATCTTTGAACATAAATAAGAAATCCTCACCCACTGAGACAAAGGCCCAGAGACGTAGGCGAGATTGTCGAACCCTGTTATCAACCTTGTTGTTTACGGTTTGTTGTTTCTTCATGCTTATTTCCAGATCTGTATATTGTTTTACAGCTGCCATGTTTCATCTATAATTCTTCTTCTTTCATTAAATTCCTAAATGGTTATTTAACTCATGTTTTAAAACTCAACCATTGTTGTTAAAAGATCTTTTCGGATTAAGTGGTATGAAAGCTAGTTGACAGTTGGTTTTTGAGTTTGCATGATTACCAGGAAAAAGATGAATCGTGGTGAAAGCGAGCTTGTTGAAGAGAATCCCGAGATTGGATCGAGAAAGAAAACTTCTCAAAGTGAGAAGATGGCATCAGAAGAGGGACTTTCTCATGATGAGAAAGAGTTTCAAAAGACTTTCTTTGCCATGTCGGAGATGATGAAGGTTCTATATGAGGATTACTTGGAAAGAAAGAGACCGATTCTAGGTGAATCTTCAAATGTTAAAAGTGAAGAAGGAGAGGATCCTCCTCAAACTCCTCCTTCACCTCCTTCTTCTCCATCAACTTCTTCTTCTTCAAGTTCAAGTTCTAAATCCACCGCAAGAAAACATTCCCATAAACATAAAAATGATATGCCTTTACTTAAGCTTGATGTGAAATTTGAATTACCCATATATAATGGTGAAGTCAATGCAGAGAGGCTTGATAACTGGGTCAAACAGATGGAGGTTTATTGCAATGTGCAACAAATCAAGGATGAGGCAACTCAAATCAAGTTGGCATCGCTTCGACTTGCATGCACAACACTCATCTGGTGGCAGAGCAAGTTGCAAAATGGCACGCAACAAGTGGGTAATGTATTTCCATCATGGCAAGTTTTTGTTTATGCACTTAGAAAGCAATTCTATCCTTTGGGTTATAAAGAGAAAACTTTAATTGAATGGCAAGGTCTTAAACTAAGAAAAGGACAAACACTGCAAGAATACACAGATGGTTTTCGTAAGATGGCAGTGATGTTAGACATTCCATTACATACCCAAGAAACTCTTATGAAGTATATAGGAGGTTTACCTGCACATATTCGTAACACTGTATTTATGTTTGGACCTACTAATCTTGATGAGGTTTCTGTTCAAGCAACATACATTGAGGCAAGGAAAACAGGAGTTGGTGTATCAAGAGAATCGTCTTCAAGGAAAGAGGACAAAAGGAAGTGGAATGGAAAGAAGGAAAATTTAGTGGCAAGAAAGGAAGAGAAGCCCTCTTGCAAGTATTGCAAGAAAGAAGGGCATGATGAGGACCGTTGTTGGCAATTGCATCCTGATAAGAGACCAAAGTGGTTCAAGGAAAGGAAAGGGCGAGGCAAACAGTTGTAGTAGCAACACGATCAACAGACTTGGGATCGGATTCAGGTGAAGAATCTAAAATTTCAGCGGTTGGTTTGGCAGGTAAAATTGGTGATGGATTTGATTTTAGAAGTAAACTGTTTCATATAAGGGTCATTATGAGGCATACTAAGGTCGACACATTGATAGTTAGTGGATTTCAATCTAACTTGATTTCAGAGGAATTGGTTAAACAATTGGGATTAAACACTCAGATGCATCATAAGCCTTACTTAAATGGATAAGCAACAATCATAAATTGCACATAACAAAGCAATGCACATTAAAGTTTGCAATTCATCTAAGTTTGTGGATGAGGTAACATGTGATGTGGTGCCATTCAATGAATGTGGAATGGTCTTAGGCAATCCTTATTTGTATGATCGCAAAACAATCTTCTACAGAGAACATAATCAATATCACTTAATCAAATCAGACAAAGAATATGTTGTACATGCTCATCATCTAAAAGAAAATCAATCTCTTCAAACAATGGAACAATTAAGAAAGGAAACTCATGCAAGCAACACACCTATAATTGTTTCAAATCAAGTAATTCATCTTAAGCAAGAACAAGAGATGAATGTAGAATGGAAGATCAATCACACTTTGCTTCAAGATAAGCCAATATCATGCAACTATTACAAACATATTAGCTCATTTGCAGTCATATTTCTGATGTTATCATTAGTAATGTTGTCAACATGGATGATAGTGGTTTCAATAAGATGTGACAGAGTACAAGTGTCTAACAATATGCTGTCATTTATCATGGTTGTTTTAAAGTTGATCTTGATGAGACAGGTGCACAGGATAGAGTTTAAATACAGAGAACTAGTGGGGTGACCTATCCTGCACTTGATGACTGTTTAGTATCCTTTTGGAGTACCAAAAGGTCTTTAATGGGGAGGTGTGATCCATAATTGGATTCTGGAACCAAAATGGGTCTAGGAAGGCCTAAAAATCAAAGTGCTCAGAATGGCTTTGAAACAGACATTTGTGTACGCCTCGTCGATACGAACCCAACGCAACTTGAACAGGCTCAAACGGATGTCGTATGCGAAAGATATTGCATTTTGTTCGTTTGGCCAAATAGGCAAAAAAACTGATGACTATGTAGTTCGTACAGTGCTGACGTGGTAGTTGACTGTATAGGTCATACGGTCATACAATGTCATGATAGGTACAATGGAACTGACTAGGCAGGTGCGCGTGGACTAATCCGAGTTTGACATGTGGAAGTTAGTGGGCGAATAGCATGGTGCCATGTGGCACCCCTCAATTGGTTGATTGGTTTGTGGCAAAAGCTATATGACTCCTGGGGAATCGAACCCGTGACCTCCGGTTCGGGCGACGAGTGACTTGGCAGGGTCGGGTTACCAACCCGCCCACTATATTGCTTATACACTATAGTGCAAAGTTTATATAAAAATTGAATGGAATGTTTAAACGGGCGAAGAAAAGGGTTGAGGTCTAGCCCCAACCCTTGACGCTCTCATACCATATGACCGTTGTAACATGACTCTAATATATATGTTGGCATGGGTATGACTTGGCGGATAGCCACCGGTTATCATTACCATATACCATGTGACTCAGACTACCCCTTAATATTGTTAGCACAGATAGATGAGGGTTAGCGTCAGTTGACCGGGCTAGCCCGTCGACTAGGGAACGTAACCCGGTGCTAAACGACCAGGTGCTATAACAATTTAGGGTACGTGGAGACTTAGCACGAGGTCCTATGTATGCGCCAAAGGCCATGAGCTGACAGAGGAGGGGGGCCAGCACACCAGGTGTTAGCCTAGGGCCATATGGCAGCCCCCTATATGCCCAGGAGCACAGAGAAAGGGGGTTGCGCCCTACGTTTTTCCAATAAGTGGGTTTTGCACCATATATTATGATTTTAATTGGGTTTTTCAGCCAGTTTTGGAGATTTAGTCCATTTTTGGAGGATCTTGGGCCCTGTTTGAGGCCAGATCTTGTGGGGAAGTTGGGAGTTTATTACCCACTTCAAGCCTATATAAACCAGAGGTTCTTGAAGCCAAGAGGGGAGATTCAGAATAGGGAAATGCTGAAGAATTGCAAAGCCAAAGCCATTTTTATGCAGGGAAGCCATTGAGGAGAGTACCTTTGCGGGCCATTTCTGGGAGCTTTGTTCATCCGTTTTCGGTGCCGTCAGTTTTGTTGGGTTCTTGAGATCTGATAGAACACGACCAAATCAGTTTTTAATCCATTTGGCACTTTTATGATGTACTTTTGAATATTTTAACAGAAATAAGAAAGCCTCACCCACTGAGACAAAGGCCCAGAGACGTAGGCGAGATTGCCAAACTCTGTTATCAACATTGTTGTTTATGGTTTGTTGTTTCTTCATGCTTATTTCCAGATATGTATATTGCTTTATGGCTGCCATGTTTCATCTCTAATTCTTCCTCTTTCATTAAATTCCTAAATGGTTATTTAACTCATGTTTTAAAACTCAACCATTGTCGTTAAAAGATCTTTTCAGATCACCTCTTGGATGAGCTCCAAGTGTCACTCACCCAAAAGAAGCCAAGATCTCAATGAGAGCGCACTTTTAGGGTTTTGGTAGGATAGGGTTTGTGAGGGTTGAGGGTGTGAGAGTGAAAACACCTTTTTGACAAGTCAAACACCATGTCAGATCACTAGGAAGGTGCACTTTAGAAGCTTGGGTGTTTCTTTAACTTATTTTTTGAGTTTGGGTGGTTTTCACATTAAGAGGGGCACAACTTCCCTAGGGGGATGAGTGATGTGAGGTTGTGGTTACATGTGGGGGGTTGGTTTAAGTTAGAAAAGTGTTTCTCTAACTTGGGAAAAGGGTTAGGAATCATCTCCCACTCTTTCTCAAACCTTTTTGCTAATTTTACAATTTTTGGCATTTTTGACTTAGCCAAATTAAGCAATTAAATTGTTGACTCAAGACTGACTTGGACTCCTCATGGACAATGACCTAGAAAAAATTGTCCAATTGAGTGAAACTTTGTCCAAGGGTGTAGGGGGTCTCATTCCATTTCTTTTGAGTACTCACACCCCTATCAAAATCCCCTAGGACCTAGTTTTTACATTTTTACATCAATTTTAATTAAAATTACCATTAAGTGGGTAATTTTAAAAAATTAAAAAAAACTACTTTAACTCGACAGAATTTTGCAACACTCTAGGATATGTATAGCATGGTCATTTACAATATTCCTAAACCCTAGTCACCCATTGGGCTCTGTTATTGCTCAGTTTGTAGTGTAGGTTAAGTAGCTTGAAGGCAAGAGGCAAACTGGCGTAACAGGAGCTTCCCCACCCACTGTCACCTCAATGGGGGGCTCTTTCTATTCAGGGGGACTAATCCCAAGGGAGACGTCCCTAGTAATCTGGGGTACTGAAAGGAAAATGATCAATAGGTTAAGGCTCAAAAGGTTAAAGTAGGTTTTCCCCTTCACAGATCACTGCCAAGAAAGATAGTCAGAATGAAGGTATTCCACTGATCAGGCACCTGTTTGCGAGACAAGGCAAGTAAAACTAAAACATGCAACAATGGTTAGTATTTCAATTGTCAATGACTATCAATATGAAATATGCATGAGCATGAATGAAAGTAATTATTGACGAAGTCAATGATTGCAATAAAGGCAATGGCTTATAATATTACTTCTTCAATAAATACAAAATGATAATAGAATTCAATGTACTAAATCAATCTTTGAGTTATCACAATGCATTAAACACCATAAATATGCTCACATATAATGTTGCTGCGTCAAGCCTACTAAGGGTGATGTCAGCCCTATTCTAGGTTAGTTTAACTAGACAATGAAGTGAACGTTTCGCTAAATAAGCCAAGGTAAATATTCAACACTTCAATGTCTATTGATGGATGACCTAGCCGCAACTTTGAGACCATGCAAGAGTTCATAAAAGGCAAAACGTCATCATAGGATTAGGGTTAGTAGGGTTTCAAAATTTAGAAGTTTGAAAGGTTGTTTTAACATAAGAATCTCAATGTTTAAGGTTTAGACTAGTGCCTAAGGGTAAATGGAGTCAAGGAGTGAGGCTAAACTCTTGGGAGAATCTAAATCTAAGGATGGGAGAGTTAGGCTTAATGGTGCTGCAATGGCAGGGCCATGAAGTCAAAACCCTAAGGGGAGGAGGCTCATTCCTGTGTAGCTTAAGCTAGGCCTCATGCTCCTCCCTCTTTCCTTAGAACTCTTTGGAAAAAACGGCTAGCTTCAAAATATAAATCTAGGGCTGAAAAGTGTTGTAGAGCCAAGGCTCTTCAAACCCTAAAGGTCAAAACCCTAGGTGTAAACTTAATTAGGCCTAAGACGTCTTCCTTCTTCAACTTATATTTCAAAACTAACTCAGAAAAAGAGGAACTAGTGTAGCAATGGCTAGGCTATGTTCTCCTTAATCAAATGGCTAAACAAGTTTTTATCATGCGGACATGAAGCAAGGACCTACTTGTGTGCTTGCTCCCTAGGGTTTCAATGATTAAGAAAAATAGCAACAATGTAACCATAAAAGTAAGATATCTAACCTACAACCATTCAATCAAGAAGTTATGCATGAAAAATATACTTACAAATCAATGAAGAGCTAATCAAACCCTAGTTGTAACACCTTCCAATGATAAAAAACACCATAACAATGCCAAAGATGATCATCCACAAGTGTAGCGCCTCAACTCCAAGAGACAATAATCCAAGACAAAAGACTAAAAAGAGATCCCTCACAAGAGAGTGAGTTGTGTTATGTCCAAAATGAGGCTCAACGTCCTCTACTTATATCATCCAAATGACCTTTAATTACAAAAATAGGTCATTAAAACAGCCGACAAGGCTGACTTAACAATATTATATTATTTGTCACATTAAATGCTAAAATGTCAAAATTATGAGCTAAAAGGGAGAATGCTAAAATGTCAAAATTATGAGCTAAAGGGAGACGCCAGGCCCCTCTCAGGGAGACGCTGGGTCCTTTTTGGCAAGATCAGCATCCAATAGGGAAAACGTTGGCCCTTCTAGGGAACCTGCAAGTTGCCATACATGCCAAATGGTCCAAGCAGACTGAGACATCCTCCAGAAAACGTCCAGCCTCCCCTCGGTAGTCTCCCATCCAAAGAAAAGCCATCATCTCATCCGCAATGGGTGATCCCCCCTAGGCCGCCTCGCCAAAGAGTCCCCGGTGAGGGACGCCCTTTCATACAAGGTTCGCTAACGCTTGTCTCCACTGGTAAGCATCATCCCATCATCCATCTGGCGGGCTCTTCAACCCCATGGAGGTCCGGACCAATCATCTCCCCATGCAACGGGCCCACCGGTACCGGCCCTGCATGGTCCTCGGCATCAAAGACTACGCCCATGGGCTCATTAGTCCTAGGGATCATAGCAATGCAAATCATCATATTTCATCATTAAAGTCATCAAATACATGCATGAAATCCCTAACATATCATCAAAGAGCTCAAAGATACACTGATCTACTATACAAAGTCAAGAAACCCATAGAACAACCTATTGGTTAACACCCACAAGAGATGGAAAGCTCAAGATCATTCAAGCCATGTTTTATGAGAGGTGATATGGTTTTAGGATGTCCAATCATAGTAAGACAAAGGGCAAAAGGTTCAGGTGCCTTTGTGGAGGCGAAGCCGCACTATGGATGCATTTTTCCAAGCCCTTTATTGCCTTTTGTCTTTATTTTCTATTTCTTTCCTTTTACTGTCCTAATTCTCCGCAGGACACCGCCTTCTTGGCTTGGTGACCGTGAGTTGACGTTACCCAACGGTATCTTCGCTTACGATAAGGCCGGCCCGATGAGACCCCTTCCTTTGGCTATGCAACCAAAGGTCACCGCTCGCGCAGGACCGATGATGGCAATGTCACATCACAATACCTAAGGAACATAATGGCCGGCTCACGACCTCCCATCCTTCTTTGGTTAGGTCTTGTTTTATTATTTTCTTAGTGGCTTAGTTTCTTATCGAGGCTTTTTATTGCCTTCTGGGATCCCTACAAGCATCTCTAGGTTTTATTTCCTATGGTTTTATCTTTTACCAGCTGCTTTTACCCCCTGGGCCTTTAGCCCCTTCTTCCCATAAGACAAAGTGTAACCCTGAAAGGTCATCCTAATGGCCAGACTAGGGGAATGGGATGGATGTGCGGGGTATAAGATGTAAATATGATAAAATGGTGGGAGCGGACGATGGATCTGCAAATCCCCTTTGGTGGCAAACCAAAACCCATGAATATCAACTTGCTAGGTCACCCCATCAATCACCCCAACAGTGGTCAAGTGGATTAGTGTAAGATCCAAGCAGTCATCATAAATGAAAGGAACCTAATGCATATATAAGAGGGTTATAACAATCAAATATGACACATACCATGATACCTTGGACCAATTACCTCACGGAGCAAGAGCCCTCTCCGATGCAAGTCCAAGCCTGTGGTGATGGAAGCTGCTGCTGCTAACAGGACAACCTGGTGAAGAAGAGGAAAGATGGGTCTTCCAGAATCATGCTCAAGTCAATCCTGCTCTCAGTACTCCATGTCTAGGACCTGTGGGCCTCGAGACATGATCTCCTAGTTATCCCTAGATATCAGGGATAACAGGCTCGATCATTAGAATGCCTTTCACCACTTTGGAGGATTATTATGAGTGAAAAACTCAAGGGTAATTAAAAATTACCTGAGGATTAAAAGCACTCTATGAAAGGACTTCCCTAATGATAAAGTCCTAGGAAACTAACCTAAAATATGATCCATGCAAAACCATTACATTATTATCCTACGCAGAGGAGCAGAAATTCCAATTACAAAAAGAAATGTTGGGGGAAAAAAAGCCTTGTAGAACTAGAAAGTTTTCTTCTTTGTTGCACCATCAGGTACATTGCTTCATGACACATGGAGTTGACCCCCTAGTCGAAAGAGGTGGTCAACATTTGGCTCCACATGGGGATGTGTGTTTGATCTTTCTTTGGGAAGGAGAGCATGCGAGAACTTCAGAATCTACCAAAAAAAGTGCTCACTAATACCCAACAAAATACATGTATAAAATGAATAAACAAATGAAATGCTATAAACAATAATCACATAAAAGAAATTGCTATATATAAAAATTACATAAACAAACTATGATACAATGAATAACCTAAGTAACATAATTACAGAATGAAATGAAATAATACAAAACTGAAAGAAAGGAGAAGGGTTAGAAATACGTTACAAAGGGTGCCCCTTTGGACACCAAGCGGCCAACATTTGAGACAGAGCTTGAGGATCTACCATCCAAATGGCTACAATGGAAAGAATTAGGACCAGCCATCCAATGGATGGAATGAAACCCCAAATGTCTGAAACATCCCTTTCCAGGATGACTCGTTGAAGACCCTTTTCCAAGTTGTTTTATCAACTTGGAGTTTCTTGTGAGAAATAACCTTCCAATAATCATGCATCTTCCTCTATTCAACCAAACATCGAAACTTGACAAGCCACGTGAAATTATGATACTTTGTTGCATATGACCATCATGGTGAAAAGTCAAACACTGCTCATAATCATATGAATTTGATAAACTGAAGTTGCCTTCCATTGTCCCATTATCATGTATTAAGTCATTTGTTGGTTGAGAGGCTGGAAATGAACATGTCAAAGGAACCACTTTCTTGTTTTCATCAAGGTTGTCAAAGTTCTCCCTTAAAGAGATTGGTTCCTTGGGAGGAGGGTGGGGACTTGAATTATCTAGATATTCAACAACTTCAAACTCAAATCCCTTTATCTCCTCAAGATCGGTTACTGGCTCACCTATGGACTCATCCGGAATTTCTCTATGAACTTCTCTTTCTTGTTCACTGTGAAGCTCAAGCTTTATAGAGTCCGGATTCTCAATAAAAGCATGTGTACTGACAAGGTTAGCATCCATTATCTCTAATTGATCTTCCATGGCCTCAAACTATTCTGCATGGGAGAACTACATGGTCTCAATGATTTATTTAAGTTCCTCCATGGAATTTGATGAAGTATCTATCTTTACATCTGAATTGACTGTTCCAATATCTGGAAGATTATTTTCCTTCCATTTTTTCATAAAAGAATCAACCAATTCATTGTAAGTTTCAATCTGATCATCCCCCCACCGTTCTAAGAATGCATGCATCAAGTACTGTATGGTCTTGAACTTATTATCATATGAATCGTGAAACCAATAGTAAGCATCTTCATCACAAAAAGTCATGACAAACAATTGCATTAGAACATTCTCATAAATAGGTGGATCACACCACTCATTAATACATTGCCTAAAGGCCCTGATATGAGCATTAGCATCACCATAATTATGGAAATCAGGCAAGTTTTCAATAAAAATTTCAAGCACATCATGAGGATAACCAACTATTCCTGAAAAATCAATAGGACTATAAAAAGTGCCCATTTCTAACTAGATCATTAAAAAAAAGTTCTAAATAAAAGAACTGGGACCCAAGAATTATTAAGGATCCAACAAGAAGGAAAACTGGCTAACCTCATCCAAAAACCTTTTCAAGTTCAAGGATGAAGCTAAACAAGCCGTGAGTTCCTTCTTGAATAATACTTTGTCAAATTATTTTGAAGTGGAGTCATCAGATGACCAAGTTTATCTCTAACAAACAAGAAACATCAAACAAAGCAAAAACAAGAAGGAAAACAAAAAGTTGTTGGATTATTATGTACAACAAGAGATGGATATCAGATATTGCTTCTTCTCCAAGACTTTCAAGCAGGCTACGAGGAGCAAGAGGATTGCTCCTGGTAGTATACTTCAAATAATTTTCAGATGGAGTTGCCACTTGGAGAGTAAGCAAAAACAAATAACACAACCCAAGTTAAAAAAAAATTAGGGAGAAATTTATTACTTAGTTTTTAAAGAATTAATTAGGGTAAGTCATTTTGACCAAGGATAAAAGACTTATCCCCGTCAACGACGCCAAAGATGTTGTCGTCCTTATACACACCTACAAACGTGGAAAACTTTCAATCCATTTGGTGTGTCCTTGGAGGCACAATGCCTAAGTCCAAACCCACTTGTCACCTCGATTTAGACTTCTTTCGTCTAGTCTTACTCCTAGGGAAGCTAAGGGGGGTAGACCCTATTTACTATGTGAGTTTTTTAGTGAATTCTAGGATTTAATTTTAGTTTTGTTAAGTTAGGGGGGAATATAACCTATATGGCATACAACAATGCAAATGCACAATTTCAATGACATTCAAATACTTTCCCTAAGGTCAACAAGGCTAGTGCCTAAAGATTGGAAAAGGGGCCAACTAAGTTTATACAAAGAATTACAAAAGAATAACACTATGCTAAGTTACAAAATGAAATAAAGCAATGACCAATATGCAATGTAAGGGTAAATTACAATATCAACAAGAACAAAACATGAGTTAGCTAGATACACAAGAGGTAAACTATAGCCAATGAACAAGACAACTAACTAACCATAAAGCAGGTAATTTGAAAATGCTGAAAAAAGGAACAAGTGCGCAACTTCTAAGGATGAAAGAGCCAACAAGAGGAAGTGCACAACTTCTAAAGCAAGGGGGGAAATCACTTACCAAGTGCCCCAAAGAGATGGTGCACAACTTGATAGCAACTTGCCCTTGAACAGGAAAACCACTTTAACCACAATGAACTTGGAAGTAAATGCTCAACTTGAAACAAAATGCTTGGAAATAAAAAGTAGAAATGAAATGCTAGCGAATTAAAACCATAAGCATGTAAATGAAAGCCTTGAGCAGCAAGGTCTGCACAACTGAAAGATACTGAAAATAAAGAGCAAGTGTTGTGAAATAATTAGATAGATTTTAGATAAGTTTTAAGAGTCTCTCATTGATTAGGGGACCTAAGCTAATATGAAACAAACCTAAGCTATGCGACTACCCCTAGACTCTTACCGCTTTGGCCAAAATGATTGTTGGGTGTTCAAGAAGAAGAGAAAACAAGGTCCTTCCCTAGCTCCACAGTTCAACCCGGAAAACTTGGGCTCTCAAGCAGGGGCAACACCTAGTGCCTTGAAGTCATCACTGACTTAGCACCCCCTATAGCCTCCACAAGCCTCATTTTTAGTGGCAAAAGTTTTACCGGTCCAAAGTGCCTAATTAGACTAGATAAATTGATCCTCCTAGTCTAGATCGCAACTATGAGCTACTTGAAATAAAATTGCAAAGTGAAAGATCTATACTTAAGATACAAGATTTTGAATTAATAGATGATTGCACAACTTAAGTAAGAGATAGCAATATTAAATGACTTTGCAAAGTAAACAAATTAAAGAATGAGAACTAGAGATTAAGAAATTATAGACAATGTGAAAGGAAAACAAACTAAACTATATACAAGTCTTACGATATAGCATGGGTGGCAAAGCCAAGCCTCTTTGCTAGCTGTAAGCAAAAGAATTAAAGAATGCAAGTAAACAATAGATTGGAAAACAAAAGAAAATATCCTAGCCACTCAAACTTGTCTTAAGGACAAGTGGGACAAACAATACTTGAAATAAAAACTAGCAACCTCAACAACCTCAACTAAGGCACAAGGAGGAGGACTAGCCTACTGATTTTGTGCTAAAGTGGGTGAAAGAAATTCAACAAATGCTTGACAAGAAAAGTAAAGATCCTAGCCTCTCAACCTTGTCTTAAGGATAAGTGAGGCAAAAGAACTAAGAGCTTAAAACATAAAATAACTTCTAGATCCTAGCCTTAAGATTTAATATGGGTGGCAAAGCCAAGCCTCTTTGCTAGGTGTAGGCAAAAGAATTAAAAAAATGCAGAAATTTTAGAAAGCTTGAGAAATGCAAGCCCAAGAGAATCTCTTTGGGATTGCTTACAATGTAAGAATGAAGATGAAGAAGAGGGTATTCAATACCCTTACTTGGGAGGTTGTTTCTTTATGTTTTGTGGTCCCAAATGGGTAGCACCTTCCCTTAACTTGTCCAGATCTGCAGAAAAACAACAGGTAAAACTTGTTGGAAATGCTGCAAAACAACCAATAAACTTGGAAAAATTTCTCTTAGCAATAACCAGAAATTTTTAGTACAAAAAAATAACATATAATAGATGATATGAGTACTATTCTATGACAGAAATATATCCAAATGTATTAAAGAAATATGTATGAAAAGAACAAAAATCTTAGGAGGATTTCAAGTGGGTGAAGGGACAAATTTCCAGATCTGAAATTTGTTCTTATCCAACCCGTAGTGACTTGCAAAAGATAGATATCAAGCTACAAGACAAGGAAGGAGGTGAGTAGATTCAAAAAATGTTAACAAAATACTTTGCATAACAAAAGTAAACTACTTCACTAATATCTATGGCAATACTACTATAGATCTATCCAAGCAAAATACTTTGCTTGGATCTCCTACTCGAGATCTAGAAGCTAAAACTCAAAAGAAAAGACAATAATACAAGTCAGCTCCAATGTAGATCCAATCCAAGCACCAATAATACTCTCAATGCCAACAATTTCCTCCAAAGATTCATTTTATTGAAACCAAGCTTAAACAAATACTTGCTACAAGCTTGAGAAATGAAAAAGAGCAAGATGGGAGAGAGAGAAGAGTGGGAGAGATTTGGGCACAGTAAATTAACACTGAGAATAGATGTGAAATGAGGGAGGGGTTGGCATTATTTTATACCTGGGAGGCAAGATTGACCACTCTTGGATGAACTTCAAGTGTCACTCACCCAAAAGAAGCCAAGATCTCAAGGAGGTCGCACTTTTAGGGTTTTTGATCCGGATTTAGGAGAGGAACAAACTGATTAACAGACTGAATATCATAAACACAGAGATAGGAAGAATAACACAAATATCCAGTGAACAATATTTTCTATTAAATAATGAAATAGGATGAAACTGCAAAACTCCAAAACTGAAACTTGCTCGAATGGTGGTAGCTATCTCTGAGAAGAGATGTGGCTGCTACGCACATCCGTCTGAGCAGAATGGATTACAATGAGGCTCCTGAGGCCCTTTTCATATTACTCATGAATGCCAAAACCCTAGACATCCAAAAACTTAACCCTAGAAGGTGAAACACCAAAAGTCATGTGGGTCCTATGGGTAAGTTGGTGTAATTTGGTACCTCAACTTCCTATGGTCATAACTTTTGCATACGACCTTCATTTTAGGCACGTGATAGCCCGTTGGAAAGGTATTTCAGAGAACTACACATTCCGCCATCAGAATTTGACTCTGTCTACAGTCTGACTATGGTGAGTAAAAACAAACAACATTTAGGGCCCCAAAACAGCCCTGGAAGTACAACAAGATGCGCTGACATGAAAACATACAAAATAAGCCAGTTGGATTAGGTGAGAGGCCACCCGTATCCACCTCAAGAATGTGTGAGGCTTCAAACAACCCCATAAGTGTAGAACTCACAATTGTAAAGCAGTACAGAAAGACGTGTTGAATAAAAAATGGACACAAGGAGCTAGTTGGAATAGGTGGGTGGCCACCAATATCCATCTGGATCAATCCTCTCCCCTTAGGAAGCAATGGTATCCATTGCATTGAGTTCCCCCATCAGGTGAGGAAACTTCTGTTGGATTTGGCCCCGGGTGAGCCACTTTGCCCTGCCTTGACAACCCGATAAAGTTGGATCCGCTGTTGGTGAGTGCCCTTGGCCTGTGTGTCCACTATCTGGTCGGTGGATGCTTGTTCCATGCAGTCAGGGTTGAGCTCTGTTGGTGTCAGTTGTTCAACGATCTCAGAGGTGTCCAATAATGGTGGAAAACATGGCCGAAGGAGGTCCACATTGAATACTGGATGCAGACCAAGGAAGGGTGGAGTGTTGAGCTCAAAAGCATTACTACCCACAGCCTTGGTGATAGTGTAAGGCCCATAACGAAGTGAACGAAGCTTTCGATGGGGCTAGGTGAGAAGCTTCTTCTACAAATGTAACCAGACTTTGTTGCCAACCTGTAACTGGTGTGGTACCCTATGTTGATCATGGAACTTCTTATACTTAGCATTGGATTTTTGCAAAATCTTTTGGACCTGTTGACAGATGTGCTGAATCCGCTTAATGAATCTGGTGGCTCTGTTGATCGCAGACTGATCAGGGGAAGAGTCTGTCTGTGAGGTGGCAAGAGGAACTGCAACATTAATGGGTCCCGAGGGTTGGAATCCCAGACCCACCTAAAATGGGCTATGGTCGGTGGAACTATGTAGAGCCCTGTTGTAATTGTGTTGGACATATGGGAGACTCTCGTCCCATGTTCGGGAATGCTTAGAAATGTACATGCGCAGGATGTGCACAATCATCCGATTGACGACCTCGGTTTGGTCATCGGTTTGGGGGTGGAAAGCAGTGGATTTTGTGAGCTTGGTGTCCAACAGAGACCAGAGACTCGACCAAAAGGTGTTAAGGAACCTGCTGTATCGGTTAGAGATTATGGTCTGTGGTATCCCAGACTGGACCTGTTGACCGCCTATTCAGCACAGGGGTCAACTCATGTACCATGAAGTATTTATTTATGTTCCAGACATGTATTGGTTCTACTTGGGCTTTTGATTCCCCAGCACTAAAATTTTGTAAACGAAATTTCCGCACCCCTGCGTGGGTTGATAATGTAATGAGTCTGCATGAGTCATAGTTAGGTCAGGTACTTTGGGATGTTTCCATTAAGGGAGTTCCTTTCACCGAGGGTTTTTTATCCTCAGGTTGTTAGCCGGGCTTCCAGGCCTGGTTGACTTCCCTTGAGTTTTTCCCTCCTCACATGCAATAATTTCCTCCAGAGTGGTGAAAGGCGTCTTAATGGTTTCGTCCTTTGGTAACCTATGTTTAGGAACGATGTAAATGACCATGCTAGACA
>SNQJ01S0218080.1:0-15333 GCA_010110895.2 Picea sitchensis | reverse complement strand
GCTAGATCTATTCGATTCTTGAAATGCAATAGACCAAACCATACAATATATTTTACCACATAAGCTTCAAAGCTTCACCATAACCAAGTAACATAATCAAATGACATAATAGAACTAGGGCAAGAGATCAAGTCACATATAAGAATGGAAAAATTAACATGTTCACAGACGACATAAAATCTACATAAATGTATAAGGTTATAAAATATTAATGGAGACAAAAGAAAAAAAATATTTAACTAACCTTCAAAGTCTAAAATCCTCTTGCATGCCTTGAACAATGATCACAAAACTAAGCTCTGTAGATCAAAGATCAGTTCGGTCTCTTAATCAACAAGCAAACCTTCACATAAAAATGAAGATTAGCAGAGCTATAACACATAAAATATGTCGCAACTATAACAAATTAGTCGAAATTCAGTTCGAATTAACTAATTTATAGATTCGTCATCGTCGGAATTTTGATGACTATAACCCTAAATTAACGTTGACCATTTCGAATTCAATGACCATTATGTTGACCTACAAATGGCTATATTAAAGTGTCGGAACTGGGCATCGTACTTTCGATGACCTTAGAACACGTCGAAAAGCCGACGTTATCGAGACTAATTTAAAAAAAAACCAGTAAAATTTCATTTTTTTTTTTCGACAAAAAAATTGATTTTATCACAATCGTCGTAATAGTTCGTCGATTTTTTAGCCTATATGTAATAGTGCTATTAGAAAATTCTAACCATAGCAAAGTAACTTTCATCACCAATTGTACAATAGAGACATAAAATTCATCATTAAATGAATTAAACATAGTTTAGAAACCAATTTAATCGAGTATAGAAAATCACACAGATTTAAAGACACCATTGTAGAAACTTTAAAATGAACTGTCTACTAATGTCAGCACGGTTAGACATGCAAGAGTTGTGATTCTATGATTACCTAGAATAGAAGGTAATTATAATATCTGTAATAATAAACAAGGGATCTCTTAATTATTTAAAATCTTGGTGTAATTATATTAAATCTCTGTGAAATTAGTTAAAAGGATATTGAAAATCTAGGCGCATTTATAACAGAAGAATCTCTGAGAAATTAAATTCCAGGAATAATTAAATATCGGTGTAATTAAAACAATGGATTTGTTGCGTAATTAGTCAACGCATAAGTAGACATTCAATGTTCCATCTAGAACATTGTTCACTCCACATTTAAATCATTACATGTGTCAGCATGGTTAGAGCACAGGTGGTGAATCCAAATTTTTGGTTGTCGTAATGAATCACGATAGTTAGATATAAAGGCTTAAAATTTAATTTCCATTCACTCTGAATACACGGATTAGACAATAATTAAGGTCCTCCAACTAACAGAATTGAAATTCACTATAAACAAAGGAACCGTCACTTGCCAACTACTCAGAATTTGCACTTTAGATAATAATTAAAGTTTCCAACTATCTGAAATTAAAAACATCACCGAGAAGACTTTACATGCAATTTGATTATAGAAGTAAAATTTCAATTGCCAATCTCTCTAAGTTTGCAGGTTAGATGATAATTAGAAATGATAGTTGTTAGTAAATGTAAATTCATTAAAAAGGAAATCGCGCTGCCATTTACTAAGAAATTTAGAGAATAAAACAAGGAACTCCAGCTCAAGAAATAAATTGAATCTCCATTCACTGACTGTACATGATGGTCTGGTTGTGTGATAATTACATTTGATTCAGGTCGCTCATGGGAATTAACTATACTACATGATCGCACCTCCTTGTAATAAATGCAAGCATCAAAATGGGTTGAATTTTTTCCACAAGAACAGGTGAAATATAATAATTCCATAAAGGCTTTTATATGAGCTTGATTATTCACCTGTGAGTTTTCCTGTGTGTTGGAGTAAGGATCGTGGGGTTCCTGGAAATTATGGCTGGGGTATGACAAAGGTATCATAAGCCGCAGGTTCAACCTATGGACTGAACATTTTAAAGGCTAAAAACTCCAATTAATAAACAAGATTCGTTCACTGGATTCTAGTTTTATTTTTATTTTTATTTTTTATTTTTAAAATGAAAAGGAAAATTAACCTTCAGCACAAAACATGCTCCCGTTGAACGCACCTTGAAAAAGAGTACGTGGCTCAAGTGGCACCCCAAAGGCCCATTTCTTGGGCATTCCCAAAGAGCCGAACTGCAACAGGTCCCTCATCTGCCCACTGGATAATCATGATAATCCAAGTTGGTAATCGCGAACACCGGGGTTCTTGAGGACCATGCTCAAGGTGTGGCAAACAGATCTAGGATCGAATTCGATGACGGATAATTTTAACAATATTTAGTTTGAGTTTTTATTTTTATTTTTTATTTATTGTATTTAACAGTCAACGATTGAGTAAAGTTAAATATTTTCCTAAAATTTCATTCCTAAGTGAATCCTCATCGATCAACTTTTAATGAAATCCAAATGGACTAAAAAGACAAAAAAGAAAGACACGGAGTGGAAGGCATTACAGAAACATTTACGAATAGATTCCACCTAATGTGCCATAATCAAATATAGAAAGAAAATCTCATTTTAAGGGATAAAGAAAACACAGGAAGGGGTAAAAAAAACACAAGAAAAGTCTTGAGTCTGGCGCTCATTTTGGCCACGTGAAAACTAGACAGCAACTCCAGAATAAAATATCCACAGAGATAACAGGAAAAATCTAGGAGGTGCAACCATGTTGTGCAACAATAATAAGATAGCGTGTAGACAAAAATGGAATTGATAATGGTGGCTGCGCTAATGTAAATATCAACTTAAACTTATGGTATTGTGCTTGTTGGCACTGGGGTAGACCCGAGGTTCAACTCTTACAGTGCACCAACAAGTCCTAACTACTAGCCCTTTCAGCAACACCTGCAAAGAATATGTAGTCTCACCCGAAGTATCAATAGGGGGTTGCAGGACACATGTGTCTACAACCAGAGGCAATGCAAAGTGGTTCCAGAGAAACAACGTACAACAATCTAGTTTTCCTTTATCTCTCTTAAGCCTACTTCGCAAGTTATAACTCAGATATAATGCAACAATGCAATAGCAATATAATAGATGGTAAGTAACACAACATCAATCACACATAACAAAAAGATATACGTGGTTCACGCTCTCCCTAGGGCTACGTCCACATAGCTGTGTTTCTTGATATATTATGTGAAATCATACAATTCTATTTATGCACTTAGCTACAGATTTCTCTCTCTCTGTCTCTCTTCCTCCCTTCCCTCCCTACACTCCCAGCTGCAGGGTTAATCTTCACACCCAGCTAAAGATCTTACAATACCAACTCGACACTACTCTCAATGACAATACCCAATATTGAACAACACAATCATACTCTCTATGAAAAAAAAAAACAACAACCCCTCCCCAGTCCTCTAGACCTTTATTTATACATTACATGGAAAAAGTCTGGGTGTCAAAACCCTAGATCCAAAACCCTAGGTGCTAAAACCCTATGTCAACTTGGCCCACATTTTCAGGGCTTTGCCATCATGTCTTTCCTTCTTTCCCACGAGGTGCTCCAAATTAATTGCTGATGTCTTCTTCCGCTTGTTGAGTTTTCCACAATCCATCTTCCTTACTTCTTTACCTTCCTTGATCTTTTCTTCCAATGGCTATATTTTCCTTTCTTTTCTCCTTCTTTTCTACTTCTTTTCTCACTTTGACCCTTCCTTGGTTTGTGTGCCTTCCGCGCAGTTCGTACTTCACCTTTCTTTATTAATATTCACTTCCTTATCTACCTAAGGGCCAACAGGCCCCCAACACTCACATGTGACTCATCCTGAGTCACTGCAAGACTGAGCGTTCTGTTTTACTTTGACTGCAAATTGGGCGGAGCAGTCTGTGATTTCTTCTCTATCCCTCCCTATCATTTGCAGACTGTCTTTTCTATGTCTGGTACCCAGTTTCAACTGCACCTAGTACCTAGACCCTTCCTCCTTTGATTCTATGGAGAGTTGTGAGGTAGTTGGTTGTCATAATACAATTTCAACTGACTCCCATTTACCAAACCTTCTTTCCATTCTCCATTAAGGGTCTTCAACTGCGCAACTCCTCCTCTTGTAACATAGGCAACCTCAAATTGCCCAAGCCAATGTGTGTTGAACTTCCCTAGATGCTTCATGAACTTTTTGGCATATAACAATACCAAGTCTCCTTGCTTGAATGTCTTCCTCTTGATATGTTTGTCATGGTAAGCCTTTTCTCTTTCTTTTTGTACCTTCTGATGAAATCCTGCAACAAACCTATCTTATTCTAGTTCCAACAACTGCACGAGCCTGTCTTGAACAACGTCAGTGTCATCCACACCTGTAATTGTTGCAATTCTTAAACTAGGAACTAAGTATTCCATAGGTACCACTGATTCTAATCCATATACTAACTTAAATGAGGTCTGCGTTGTTAACTTCTTGCAGGTAGTTCTGTAGGCCCATAACACTTCTGGAATTCATAAATCCCAATCATATCTATTGACACTACAGATCTTAGTCAGTGTTGTCTCCAAGATCTTATTTAAAGTTTTGATTGTACCATTCGCCTATGGGTGGTATGAGGTGCTCTTCTGATTTGAACTTCGAATTCCTGCATCAAGGATTCAATATTTTTATCGATGAAGTGTGTTCCTTGATTAGTCATGAGGATCTTCGGGCATCCAGATCTAGTTATGATATCCTCAAAGATGAACTGCGCAATTGTAGTTGCACTACAATCCTTAACTACTCTTTCTTCCGCCCATCTGGTCAAATATTTTGTCGCAGTAATAATGTATCTCGCTCCTGTGTGCCTTCCTGGTGGGTTAATAGGTCCCACAAAATCAATGGCCCATTTTTCAAATACTTGTAGTGTTAATTTTGGTGCCAAAGGAATCTCATCTCTTCTAGAAGGATTTCCTACTCTCTGACATACATCACAGGCCCTATAATATTCCTTAGCATCCTTGTGTAAAGTAGGCCACCAAAGGCCAGCTCTGAGAATCTTTTGCGCTGTGGATTTCCTTGCATATTGTCCTCCTGCGATGCCTTCATGTGCTTCTGCCATAATCAATGGTCTTTCTGCTTCCATAACACATCTCCTCAAGATCTCATCTGGTCCCATCTTATACAACTATCCTTCTATAAGTTGAAAGTCGGATGTGTGGACTACCAATTGTTTCTTATGCATAATTGTATATTCGCGAGGTGTCATTCTTGTGGACAGGAACTGAACTATATCGGTGAAGTGATCGTCGAATTTCATGATGGCCATCAACTGTGCATATGATAGTGCATCCTCCAAGCTAGTAGGTTCCTCTCCATGTTCCAACATGGATAAGTGATCAGGCCCTTTGTTCATTCATCCTAGTTTGACCACAATTTCGAAGTCATATTCCTGGAATAGTAGTAACCATCTACATATTCTTCCCCCCAACACTGGCTTGTTGACCAAGTATTTCAATGTAGAATGGTCAGTGAACATCTTAAAATGTCCTCTCAACAAATAGTGTCTAAACTTTTGTAGCACATAGACCATTGCCAAGCCTTCTCTTTCAGTCATTGTATAGTTCCGTTCAGCTGTAGAAAGCTTCCTGCTTGCAAAGGCTATGGGGTGGCCAATATATTTTGCACTAGGT
Source organism: Picea sitchensis (assembly GCA_010110895.2). NCBI lineage: Eukaryota > Viridiplantae > Streptophyta > Pinopsida > Pinales > Pinaceae > Picea > Picea sitchensis. The sequence continues at coordinate 9,684 of SNQJ01S0218080.1, read as the reverse complement.
TGTGCTAAAACTGCTCCTAATGCAATGGACAAATCATCAACATGAACATTGAACTCCTTACTCCAATCTGGGAAAACCAATATTAGCGCAGTGACCATTTTTTTCTTTAATGTGTCGAAGATCTCCTGGAATTCTTCTGTCCATTGGAACTTACTATCTTTCTTTAACAACTTCTCCATAGGTGTTGGTATCTGTACATAACCTTTAATGAACTTTCTGTAGTATCCAATGTGCCCCAATGCAGTGTACATCTGTCTGACCGTAGTAGGGGGAGGTAGATCAATGATGATGGAAATCTTGGACGGATCTACCAACAATCCCTGCTTACACACAATATGCCCTAATAGTACTCCAAAGGGTGAAAAGTAAATACATTTTTTCAAATTCAGGGAAATCTGACATTGCCTGCACTTATATAACATCAATCTTAAACATTCAATATGGTCTTTCATTTGGCTAAAGATAGTCCAATCGTCAAAATAGGATTCCAAGAACTTATGTAGAAAGTCCTTAAATGCTTCGACCACCACCCTGGAAAAGATGGCTGGTGCATTCTTTAGGCCAAAAGGCATCACAGTATACTGGAATGACCCCCATTCTATCACAAATGTGGTCTTGTGTCGGTCTTCCTTAGCAATTATGATCTGATGATAACCTAAAAACCCATCTTTGAATGAGTAAACCTCATGTCCTCTTACATTATCTAGGACTTTATTAGTAAAAGGTGTAGGGAATGGGTCATGTAGACATGCATTGTTCAACATTCATTGGTCTGCACAAATCCCAAGTTCTCCCGTATTCTTATCTTGGACCACCATAGGGCTAATCCATTCATATTCTTCAACAGGTTCTATGATTCTTGCTTCCAACATTCTATCCAATTCAATCCTAACTTTCTTCTTATATTTGGGATTCAGTTTGTAAGGTCTTTGCTTGATAGGTCTTGCAATTGGTCTCAAAGGGATTTTCATTTCTCCCATGGGCCCTTTAATAACCTTCATATCTGTGAACTTGGTTGGAAGCAAGTACTGATATTCATGTAATAAATCTGTGATCTTGCTAATAGTGGCATCATCCCAATAATCTCCCACATTTTCCATATTAGGTGTTTGTTCTGTTCCAATGTTAACTTTCTTGATTTTAATAGGTTTTCCAGCAAAGGGTAATTCAATCCATGGTCCTTCTATGTCTCTGTGACCTTTAGTTTCTGCAATGTTTACATCTCTAGGGTCATCATCCTCATCAACATTAATATTGTAGCAATATTGTAACTGCTGAAGAGGCATAGTCCATTGATCTTCTTATTTCTCAAAAGGGAGGTTAGGTTCCTCCTCAAATACTTTTTGTTTTACAATGTGTAATGCCTGATCTACTGTAGGGTATCGAATTTCAAATAAGAAGGTAGCTATAAAGTTATGAGTAATTACATACCAGTCTGTAGTGATGAGGCGCAGTTCCACTTGAAGATACCAATTGATAGGTGTAGTATACAAGGTGTTAATGAATGTATGCACAAATTTATCTTTATGGATGTTTCCCCAGGCCTCCTCACAACTTCCCATGTGTTCCTTAGGAAAACTATGGCATGTGTAATGAACTTCACATACTTCTGCTTGGTATGAAATGAGCACTGTCAGTAAGGTGTGACATTGTGTCCACTCCACAATGTTCTTCTTGTGTGATCCCCACCATCTAGTTGGTGTGGCATTCAATGATTCATCCAATTCCAACATCCTCTATTGTACTGGTATAGTTTTCTCAATTTCAGCTAGAGATGTCTCTAAGTGATTCAAACCATCAAATGCTGGAATATTACTTACTTATGTGCCGATCCAGTGAACTATTTTGGTCAATCTGGCACATCGTTGTGTGGAGACTTCATACATATTGTTCAGCCAATTTTCTAATGCCTGTTCTAAATCTGATGAGCATGCGCTTTCACTTCTGTTGGCCCTTGACCAAGTTTTGGGAGATTCTTGGTCATGTTGACCTATTTTGGGACTTCGAAAGCCTGTCCAAGGAGGAGGGCAAGATGAAGTAGAGATCACGGGATATTGACCCCTTTTTGGGTCCTTTTTTAGTTTTTGGGATTATGTAACGGAATTGGGATGTCGGCCCATGGGTTTACCCATGCTTAGGCCTATTTTGCAAAGTATAAATAGATGTTTAGGTAATGTAAGGAGATAGAAGAGAGCATCTATGTTATGTAAATGTATGCTAGGTGCAAGTAGGGTCTGTAAGTGATTTGTGCATGACTGTAAGAGGCTTGCAAATCTAAGTGCAAGTGGTTGTAACATACGGTGGAAGGTTTTGTGTTGTAATGCAAGGAATAAGAATATAGCGAGCTACGCAGATATTCTGTCCTATGCAGAGTAGGGTTCTGAGGCTCTGTGCATGTAATCCATTGGACAAGCTAATAAAGAAGAAGAGTTGGTGGGCGTAGCCCCAGGGTGGGTGTGAACCAGGTAAATACTGTGTTACTCTGCTCTGTGCGATGTTCTGATGCATTTATGTGTTATTTTCTAAGTGCTTTGATATGAATATATAGATATCCTTATGATTATGAGAATGTTAGATCTGATTTATATGAATATGCTTAGTTCTTGATCTGTTGGATATGATCTATGCTAAGTGCCTAAATACATTAGATTAATGTGAAATCTACGAAGCTCTATTTTATTAGTGAAGTGGATATTGATTGCATATTGAGGAATTGATGGTGCTAAGTGATTTATTAAGTAGTACAATCACAGATTTGTGTCCTAGCTAAGGTTGCAGACACTTGAGTCTTGCAACCACCCCTGCCTCTACCTCAGGTTAGACTTCATCTGCTTCGCAGGTGTTGCCGAAAGGGCTGGTAGTTAGGGTTTTTTTAGTGTGATGTTGTAGCATTGAACCCTGGGTCTACCCCTGTGCCAACAAATGGATCCGTTGCCGAGACCTGAAACTGTGATTGCTGGGAACTGAGAAAAAAAAATATTTGTGCAAAGATTCATCCTGAAGTTGTGAAAGCTCCATGCGTAGATCTGCTTCCCTCATGCGCAACATTTTACTTGACCTGTGAAGCTTTGTGCTAAGAAAGGAGGTCAGATATGAAGAAAGGAGGTCAGATATAAAGAAAAGAGGTAAGATATGTAAGCTCTATGCTCTGATAAAGGTAATAATAGTATAAAATTTCTAGATCTGAAAGCTTTGTGCTCTGCAAAAGTAAGATAAGTGAAATTTTTTGTTTTTAAAGTATGGATCTAGGTATGTTTGATAGATTATGTCCTAGCTTAAAAACTAGGGAACTAATAGATGAAAGAAGGATTGATATGAGTAGATCTGATAAGAATAGTGAAAGATATGTTATACCTATGCATAGAAAGAATGTTTGTACTAACAAATGAATGCAGGACCCTAGAAAGAATTTGTTGTAGGTTAGCTCATATGATCCTAGCACGCAGTACAGAAGAAGCTGGGGATCATTTAAAAGAAATAGAGGATTAACCCTATGTTACAGTTGTAGAAGACCGGGACATGTTGCTAAGGAATTCCCTGGGAGAAGACCTAGTTGTCTTTGTTGCAAAGCTATGGACCATGAAGTATTGGATTTCCCTAGAATGATTACTAAAATTGAAGGGATGAATATGAATCAAGAAAACCCTAAGGAAAATCCAGAAACTATGGTAGAACCCCAGAAAGAATCAGAGAAATTATTGTTACAGATGAAAGAAACCCTGAATGACCATCATCATATCAGTTTATCAGAGATGTTCAAAGAAAAAGAATGCATCGAGGAAAGAATAGGAGACTTCGACATTGACTGTGTTCTGGATGAAGAAACACAGGTGAATATTATGACAAAAAGAACTTGGGAAATTTTAGGGAGGCCTGCTATGATTCCTTCATTGGGAGGAATAGGGTTATTTAGAGGAAAACTGGTAAACCTATGTGGAAGGCTCACTCAGATATCTATGAATGCCAATGGAACTCCGATGGAAGAATATTTTGATATTTTTAAATTTATTGAGAACAATGCCCCGTTTACCATGTTACTAGGAAAACCTTGGATTGACAAAGATCAAGCCAGATGAAAGGAAGAAGAGGAAGTTTTGGAACAGAAGAAACAAGAGTTAAAATATTTCCTGACTAGAAGGATCACACACTTGATTGAAGAAAAGGAGAATAGATCGAGGCTATTTAACGCTAGATACCCAAATGTTGAAGCTGCGAGAACATTAGAATACCCACAAAATACTGAAGTACCTATCCTAGATAAAGAAGAGATATTACCGCTGAATCCTAGAAAATAATCTCAACAACACGCAATGAATATGTCAAAAGAAGATAAGAATCAGAATGGAAAAATGAATACCGAGATGAAGCTCACGGGAAAGAAGGCTAGGAAGTTAAGTAAAAAGAGGGCTAAGATTGAAAAGTTATTGGAAGTTCTAGAGGGAACTTCGCAGGAGGAAAATATGCAGAATTGGAGCTTCGCTGGCATATCAGAATAGCAACACATAGCACTTCGTCATGGTGAAGCAATATAGCCATTGAGGACATTATAACCGTTCGACCGATGCTCTGAATGGGTAGAAAGGCATTTAAGGCTCGACACCAGACCGTTGGACTGCTCCATAATAGACATAACAAAATTAATGAAGGCTTCATACCCATTGCAAGCGAACCGTTGTCGAGTTTCCTATTTATACCGTCGCACCATGCACCGAGAACACTTTTTCTAAATGAGAGTCTTGAGCCCGTAGACTAAGTTGCTATTGTATACATTGATCATTTCACTCTTTTTGTTTATTCTTGTGTAGTGTCTAAGTTAACTTGACCTTGATATAATTAATCCCGAGTGCGTATGTCCGATGAGCTCAACGTAGTTTAAGAATCTGTGACAGAAGTACACCTCGACTTGATGACTAAAAGAGTCATGCCAGAGAGAGGGTTGTCTATAGGTGTACAAGCATCGTCGACAGGAGGAATGTCGGCCTCTCCGTCCACTGCTCGAGACAAACCATCCTGGCCAACAGATGAAAAGCAAACCAAGAAAGAGTTGATCTCGTGAATGCTAAGCTGATCCCGAGCATATTACTTGCCTATCTACCAGCTCTGAGAAGCACAATAAATCAAGACAGTGTGCCTAGAGACTTTGAGTATGCCTTGGTCACTGCGTACCTCTCGAAAGGGATACACTCAGCTCACGTCGACCAAGACAATATTGCAGCATTGAAGTTTAGCGACTTCAACCTCAGTGACAAGAAGGTCTACAACATGCTTGCCCCACATAATTACTTGACCAGAACAATAGGAAAGAATTCAAATATCGTCCCTCAATCATGGACTATGAACCTCACGCAGTTCACACTACTCAACGTCATGAAGATTCCTCACTTCAGAAGACACCAAGAAGTGAATGCATGTGTCAAGATGATGTTGTCTCGTTACCATGGTAGATACTTGTGGTTAAATCGTCGTATAACAATGGATCCGATGTTGATCAATCGGATCACAGGGCTGAGTATGCAAGGCCCTGACCCACAGGATTTCTACCCTGGTAAAACCATGGATCACGCTCTAGCTCAAAGGATAAAGGACACCTACGGAAATGTCGAGAAGGGAACCCGAGGCTACAAGGTATCTCCTATCCAGAGTGGTGCAGTGCACCTCGCCTGTCAATTCATCGCAAGAAAGTTAGTATGAAATAATCGACCCACCCAAGTCACAAGTTTTGTAGTCAACCTTGTAGGGAAGTGCACAGAAGGAATTCAAATGAACTAGGTGAACCAATTAGAACTCAGCTGCAGAGAAGCCCAAGATCAAGGGTATGAGTTTCATTTCAGCTGGATATTGATCTTGATCGCTTCCATTGCATGGGAGATGCCGGTGTGACCTTCCCAGACATTGAGCCCTTTGAACCCCTGGCCGCAAATTTCAGTACACTATGGTATTCCAGTGACATGAATAAGAAATGGTAGTCAAATTATATGTTCCATACATACTACAATCAACTGAAGACAACCATCCAGTCCGAGCCTCATATGACCTCGAATACTCTCCATAGGTTTCGGCCTTTGATGAAATTCAGTGCTGACTGACATTTTATTTACATCACAACACGTGCCAATGAACATAAACAACAGCTGCAATCATACTACAAGCTGATGGAGGAGGACTTAGAGGAGATCACCAAGGAATGGTCAATGAATCTCCTTATTCTAGAAGACCCTGCGGAGATATCCGATATAGACAGTCCAAAAATTGCGTAGGACAATCCCAGACCTATCAAGACAAAGAAAACTGAAGAGGTTCACAATTTAGACAATACCTTAGTGAATACTTATTCTGTATCATCGGAGCAAGGTGGTGATGGTGAAGAGATAGACGGTACAAAGACTGAACAAAAGAGAGGTGAAGTAACACCTCCTAGAGAGGAGGAGGACCCCTTGAAGAAAAGGAAGGTTTCCTCCCTGAATCCTTCCTCTTGAAAGAAATCGAAAGCAACCATAACTAAGATGTAGACCTGCCTCACCTATGATTATTTTAATTTCATCATAGTATCCCTGAATGATGCTTCGATGGAGATAGAAGAGAAGCAAGAGGAGATGTATAATCGAATTGAGGTTGAACTCCAAGGGGTGCAGTAGGCACTACAGTCTAGCCGCATAGTCTCCACTGTTCCTCTGTCAGTAGGAACACCAGAACTGGGAGATGAGCCATCTCAACTCCACTGAATCATTGATACAGTTGAAGCTCACCTTCGATGAGCGCAGGAAGAAATAATGCAAGCCACCCAGTATTTGCAACAAGTATAGGGAGTCCTTCTAGAGAAATGTAGTATTGCAGAATGGGAAAAGCTTTCTCTCTAATAGAAGTGGGATGAAGAGAAAGAACAACTACAACAAATCAAGGAACAGTTGCTCGCAAAGAAACTCGAAGTAAAGGAAATGGTCAATAGAGAAATTCTCTCTGTGGCAGTCATAGACATAAAGACCGAAGAGAAAGTTCCACAACAACTGGCACAAATTGAAGAAGTGATCCAATAGCTCCAGCAATGCATCACAGATCTAGAGATACGCACTTTTCCCGAGACCCCATAGGACGTAAGGGACCAGCGAGAAGCAAATGCCCGCAGCGCAGTTGACAGACTAAAATCTCTTGTAGTGGAATGCAAGTAGCTGAGTAACCGAAGCATCCAAACATATGAGAACCTCACCGAGAATCCAGAGTTACAGGCACTGGAGTCTTAGCTCTAGGAAGTGAAGCAGCACACAGACACACTACAAGCACAGCTGAAGGCCCTGTCGGCTGTAGAAAGAATGAAGCGGCCTTAAGAGAAACGCATCGTCCAGTCGTAGATCCATACGATTCAAAGAAAAGTTATGTAAGTAACTCAATGGCTCCAACTAGTACAAGATAAAGCATGCCAATTGTTCATAGAAGTCGAGAGCTAAGGAGCAAATCTAGAATAGGTTGTCATCACAGTAGAACAATGCCTAGAAGGGCCAGTGAACGATGCAATGATCCATGAGTTCACTGAGAAAGAGGTCATAGCACAGTAGCAGGTCGAAGCATATCGAGCCAAGTGTGAGGTGTTAAAGGCAGAACTAGGCAGACCAAAGTGACTCGGGACGAGTCACGGGTGAGTGTTGGGGGCCTGCTGAACCTTGACCAAGTTTTGGGAAATTCTTGGTCATGTTGACCTGTTTTGGGACTTCGAAAGCTTGTCGAAGGAGGAGTGCAAGACAAAGTGGATATCATGGGATCGCGTCCCCTTTTTGGGTCCTTTTTGGGTTTTTAGGATTATGTAACAGAATTGGGATGTCAACCCATGGGTTTACCCATGCTTAGGCCTATTTTCTAAAGTATAAATAGATGTCTAGGTAATGTAAAGAGATAGAAGAGAGCATTTATGTGATGTAAAGGTATTCTAGGTGCAAGTCGGGTCTATAAGTTCTTTGTGAATGACTGTAAGAGACTTACAGAGCTAAGTGCAAGTGGTTGTAATAGATGGTGGAAGGCTTTGTCTTGTAACATAAGGAAGAAGGATCTAGCGCGCTGTGCAGATCTTCTATCCTATGCGGAGTAGGGTTTTGAGGCTCTGTGCATGTAATCCATTAGAGAATCTAATAAAGAATAAGAGTTGGTGGACGTGGCCCCAGGGTGGGGGTGAACCACATAAATACTATGTTACTCTACTCTGTGCGATGTTTTGATGCATTTATGTGTTACTTGCTAAGTGCTTTGATATGATTAGATAGATCTGCTTATGCTTATGAGAATGTTAGATCTGATTTATATGAATATGCTTAGTGGTTGACCTATTGGATCTGATCTATGCTAAGTGCTTAAATACATTAGATTAGTGTGAAAGCTACGAAGCTTTGTTTTATCATAGAAGTGGATATTGATTGCATATTGAAGAATTGATGGTGCTAAGTGCTTTATTAAGTAGTACAATCACAGATCTGTGTCCCATCTAAGGTTGCAGACACCTGAGTCTTTCAACCACCTCTACCTCTACCTCAGGTGAGACTTCATCTACTTCGTAGGTGTTGCCGAAGGGGTCGGTATTTAGGGTTTTTTTGGTGCATTGTTGTAACGTTGAACCCTGGGTCTACCCCTATGCCGACAGCTTTGCCAGCTGAGGCTTCCATTTGCTGTAGGATTAATGTAATCATGTTATCTTGTTGTTAGCTTGTAAATGTTTTCTAACTCATATGTGTGCTCTTCTTCCCTAATAGGTTATGTGTATCTATGACCTTCATCTGGGTCCAGAGGTGCAATGACTTTAAGGTTGTTAGCTTCAAATTTCATTCTTCTCTTCTTTGGGTCAACGACAGTCAAATATTTGAAAATCCCAATCAATTCTTGACAGTGCAGGATAAGGAAATCAATCATCAACAATCTCAACTACTTCAAAGTCTTCAAATGTCCTTACCCCATCGATGTCACTACTACATATGGGAGGATTATTCCACGAAAAGTTTCCACGCTTCAACTAGTTTCATATTTTTTTTAAATAGGGCAGGATTTTCGTCGATCTTGCCACAAAAGTTCACTGCAATATCGACGAAAAGCTTATTTAAATCTAGTTGGGATTTTCGTCGGTATAGCGACTAAATTTCGTGGCAATATCGACTCAAATTTTTCCTATCTCATTGGTTGGTGTTAACGGCTAGTTGACTATTTTATCTATATATAAATGACTTTAAGAGACTTTGCGACACAATTGCTATAGTTGCGACATTGTTCTTGGCTTTTGTTTGAGCTTTTTATTTTTTCCGTCACCCACTGGTTGAACAAATCCAATTCTCGATCTACATAGCTCGGATTTTGAACTTGCAAGGTTAGTATGTTATTTTTTATTGATGTACTCATTTAACTTGTAAATTTTTTTCAAATGTCCAAATTTCATTTAGCTTGTTTTTTCCTTGATAATATATTATAATATGTGTAGTACCATATTTCATGTCTTTGGTTTTTGGATATAGTTAGTATATTCTATGGAAAAGGGTATGTGGATTCCATAATATTCTAGGTTTATGGAATTCACATACCCTTTTCCCTTCAATTGTAGCTATAATCTCTCTCTCTCTTTTCATTGATAAAGATATGGAATTTCTCTTGAAACTCAACCCTGATCGGTGAAATGATAGTAATTGATTGTCATTTTCTTCTCTCTTTTAATTTTTA